>OY744481.1:308948967-309128833 GCA_963556165.1 Tipula helvola
GTTCGTGATTTACATGTAGTTCCAATGGGATATCGTGGTACAATAATCGGTATCCATCGTATAACCGACTCAAATCCAATTCGTCAAGAATATTTGAAATCATTCGATACGTTGTACGACGTACTCTTCGATAAATCATTTGACGATGGAATCTCATTGTATGGGATTGCTGAAAATCGAATTTATCGCGTATCGGAGAATACGCTAATCAATATATCGTACGGATTAAGTCGTGTCGATACCAACTCGTCTCAAGAGTCTGGTCAATCAAAATCGAATTCATGGAATAAACCATTAAATGTGAACGAAACACCATCGTCGGGTGGTAAAGATAAAACGCCAAAATCAATTCAAACCAAGTCGACTGTAGTTAGTGTGGAACCGAAGCCGAAGGTGATTCAGACGAGTGGTAGTAAATCCGATGAGACTGAAATTCTAAAGAAAATGTTAGGTCTGCAAGTGAATAGCACTGATGATAAAAAGACGAGAGGCTCGACGATTAAAGACGAAAATGTAAAATTAGGTAGTAAGCCGTCGAATAATGTTCCAGAAGTTGTTCAGCAGTTTGTCGCACATCCAAAAATGCCGACTCGAATTATAACGCATTCAAGCAGTGTTGATCATCAAAATTCGCAGCCAATTAGTTTAGATAAAGTGTTTGCCGCGGTAAGAATGATTTGTATAAAAATTTGTTTAATGATTTTCTTAATTAGTTTTCCTGTCCACAGCATCAAAATACATTAGCAAAAGTTGTACCGGCTAAACCGACAGTCCCGTATTTACCACCGCCGCCCCAAAATTGGAAACAGGATTTGTATATCCGGAGTTCGGATACTGGCATTACAAAATCCAATAGTAACGTGTATAGCCATCCAAATGGTTTTGTGGTGACAAATGATTCGAATCCAATAAAAAATCATACTCAGCCACCGCAACAGTCCCAGGGTACCTATTTTCATCGGCCTCAAGCCATACCATTAAATTCGTCTAATAATTTCAAAAATAATTTAGAAACGACCACAAAGCGACCGAATGGGCCCCAGAATTTAAGTAATAATGTACAATTTCCGGCGGGTCATGGTGCATTTATTCCGTTGCAAGCGATCCGAAATAATAATAAACAGAAACAGAATTCAAATGAACAGCGACCACATTCGAATGAGGGCTCAAATAAAACCATTTCAGCCGACCATCACCAGCATAATCAAGGAGGAGGAAGTGGTAATAGTAACCAAAGTAGAAATATTGAAGATAGCAGAGAGAGCACAAGTAAATATAAATCGAATAACAAACCAAAAGCCGAACACTACAAACCAAGGTCATCAAGATTGGCAGCTCGTTTCACTAATGCTCCATCGGGTAGTTCACCGAAATAAATTTTAAGAACTTTGTTTTATATTTTAATTTACACAATTTACTGGACTATTATATAATGGGTTTAAAAATTAAACTACATCAAATTTATTTTTATGCTTTTTTTAATGAGACAATACATGTCGCCCCTTTAGTATACGCCTCATGAGGACACGACGGCCTTCCAACGTGCTCATTCGTTTTTCCCAGCCATGCATTTTGATACGTTTTACTTCTTTGGGTTTTGGAAAATGATTTCGAATATTGGTTCGCGCTGGTAATAGGCTCCATCCAGATTTTATTATTGTGGTTTCACCAAATTTTGGGGCGCTTGCCACAGCCAACGAATGGAAGTTGTATCGCAGAATTAATGGTAATCTAAAGTAAATTCGTTTAATATCTATCAAAAGTATGTTTTAATTTTATTTTACCTTATATTTTTTATTATTTGTGTTAGAAATGACATTTTTTTTCAAGAAAATTTGTGTGGAATATTCACAAAAATTTTAGGTTATGTGTTCTCTCAAAATGACAAATGCCCTAAAACCCGCAATGCAATAAACCTATTTTTTTTTTTAAATTATTTTTTCGCATTACAACTTTACATATTTACAATCTAAATAATTTCTTTACAATGTTGAGGCAAAACATTACCAAAAGTTTTTTGAATTAATTTATATGCATCGGGTGAACACTTATACAGCTCAGTTGTAAATTCATCTAAACATTTTGGATAATTGTAGCGTGTAATATAATCATCGGGATCAAACATTAGGCGAGTGATCATGGAACGCGGAATATCCATTCCTGGTTTCTTAAGTATTTGATTTATATTTATAACCGAATCTTGTAATGATCCTTTCTTTTGTTTAGCATTTCGGATCACATCTGTCAATTCCTTGTGTTCCTGTACTTTGCGGGCAACATTTTTTCGTATCTGTTCAATATACCTTGTTTTTTTTTCTGATCGCCGTTGTAATTTTATTAATCGGCTTGGTGTATTCGGAGTGTTGCTGGCGGATGTGGTGGCGAATTTACGGTCCAGCGATTTAAATTCTGCATCTGTAAGCCTAATGACTGGTGTTGTTTGAGCATCTTGTGGCAGGCCGCTTTTAAACTTTATGGTAGTGCATTGCGTTGACATAATTTATTTTACAAAATCACAAATTTTGGCTGTATTTTGGTCTGATTTTGACATTTCGTTATAATGAAAAAAATTATAAACAAACCAAACGATGAACCGATTACAACAATTCCAGTATGTTTTCAGTAGTCTAGTAAAACAGTGTACACTGTTAAGTTTTACAATTGAATTACCTACCCTTCAGACAAAGCAAAATATAAAAGTACAGTTTATGTAATTTAAGTACTTTTCATACCAGGTGCCTCGGATTTGAGCTTCAAAAATAAAAATTCTTTATTTCATTTTTCAATTATCTAAATTAGTTTTATTTGATTGATATCGTTTAATTTTATAGAAATAAATTCAATTTGTTGAGAAATAATTTATTTTTAAGTGATAATTTAAAAAAAATAAAAATATATTGCAATAAAGTTATCTACAAGGCCAAGGCAATGCGTTCCACACTCGACTGCGACATTTTAAAGTAGTACAACCCTCCAGACCAGGCGTAACATAAACGCACAGTTTACGAAGACTTCACTCTACTGAGGTGTTCGTAAACTGTACACTAAAACAGTACGGATATGGTTCGTAAGGTGTACTTTTATCACATGAGAAGTGAAACAAATTTGCGAAGACTTTTGTATGTATTGGTGTGTATAAAACTGTTCATAATGTGTACGTTTAAACGTTACATTTACGAACTGCTTAATCGTAACATTTATGAGCCATCTAGGTGTAACATTTACGTAAAGTTCAGAATGCGTTCCCAGATATAATTTTAAATGGAAATTAGTTATTAAATAATAAATACAAACAAATTGTGTTTTAAATTAAATTTATTTTTATTGTATACTTTTCAAGCGTACATATAATTCAATTTTATATTTTGGTTTCTTAATAATATACATATACACTAATAATGGGCCCGATTCTGACAATTTGAAATTTTATGTTATTTTTTTATGTTATAAATAAATTTTAAAATGGAAAATAAAATTTTTTATTTTTTCGTATTCCGATTGCAACATTTTATAGCGTATTTTATAATAAAATGTTCTGGTACAATTTTACATTTCGAAACAAAAAAGTGTTTATAGGGTATAAGAAATCTATTACTTTTGTGGTTTGTACCCCAAGTATTTTTATATCCGACAATTTTTGGATTTTTCTGACACTTTGCTGATTTCATCACCGACTTTTTTCCGAAATAATGTCCGATTTATTCTAAGATTTACTATGAAAGTTGGCCACAAAAATCGGAAAATGATGACAAAAAAAGTGTGGTTGTCGCCCATAAAAATGGGCGGGGCTTATAATATAAATTTTGGCGGGGAAATTTCACTTTTATATACATCCATATATCCATACATACATAAATAAACAGAAATATTTTTTTTTTTATTTTAAAATTTTATTAACATAATTTTTTTTTATTAATATATTAAAATTACAATTTTTTAAATTAATTATGTAATAATAAAAAAAATGAAACGAATGTAAAACCAAATAGCTGATATATCCAATTCACAAAAACGTCGCCATCATATTGTAAAATAATTTTGAACCATAAATTTCTCCTAATTCGCGTTCATCTAAAAATATAAATTAATTTTATTATAATTAATAATTCGTACACACAAACACAAAAATAAAAATTCTACAAACCAAAAAATAATCGCACAACACAAAAAATAAAATTTAAGTTAACGTAAACACAAATCACAACCATTCATAATGGCGTCTCACACAAAACTAAAGTTGTAAATGTAATTTGTAAACACAAAATAAAAAAGTACACACCAACGCCAGCATCTTTGCTGTGTTAAAAGTTGGAATTTGGAAACCCAACCCAATTTCATCATTTTCCGATTTTTTGTACCAATATGCTGAAAAAAAATTCATGTTTTCAGCTTTGTTATACTTGGGACATGACAATTTCCCAAGTAGAACAAAACTGAATTCATCACCGACTTTTTTCAGCAATAATGTCCGACTTATTATAAGAATTACTATGAAAGTTGGCCAAAAAATCTGAAAATGATGAAAAAAAAAGTTGCAAACCAAATTTCATCATTTTCCGATTTTTTTGGCCAACATTCGACAAAAAAAAATTCATGTTTTCAGCTAAATATCAAAAAATACAAAAATTGTCGGATATAAAAATACTTGGGTTTTTCGTTCTTCTCGAGCTAACAAAATTGCCATTACTATGATATATAATTGGGCATATTGATTTCAGTGGAAAAATTTAATTTAATGAAAAGTATGTAGGTATTTGCTTTTTTTTAGATAAATGTTTAATTTTATTGCAAAACTTTAAAAAAATAAATAAATGTTCAATTCAATTTGTATTTCGACTTGATAAAATCTTATAACATGCTTAAATTTAATTCTTTTATTTTTGACAGATGATAACATAAAAAAAAATAACATAAAATTTTTTTTTAACACGAGAATACCAGTTTACTATGTTATTTAAAAAAATAACATAAAATTGTAAAATTTGTATGCCAGAATCGGCCCCAATATATGTATAATGTATTTCAATAATCTTTTTGTTTTAACATTTTAAAAGATTAATAAACAAGCCAATAAATGTAACAAAATTAAAAAAAAATAAAATGTTTAAAAATTTACACAATTATAACAATATTAACAACAATAATAATAATATACAAAATTAAAAATGTTATAAATATAAATTAAATTAAAAATTACCAAATAAAATTGCTCACTAGTTTAACTTGATGCGCAGTTGTATTAAGATGAATGAAAAATTGAAAACAAAGCCAAAATAACATATGTATATGTTGATGAAACGTATTGTATGTGTATTAGTGTAAAAAACCGTTCGTAAACTGTTCGTAAAACGTATACTTTCGATGTATACATTTTTGCGCCTTGAGGGAAAGCGAAGCGCTTTGTCAACATAACCTACAAATCACATTTTTGGTACAACTGTTTTACATTTACCGAAAAATCTAGCTCGTAGCTTACAAATTCATAATTGTATCTCATTTCTTGCTATAATTCACGTCTAAGGCCTGTATTCACGCCTAAGGCCTGTATTAGACTATAAAAGATCTTTGACAAAGATATTTTATAAAATATATTTGTCAAAGACTTTTGATAGTGTAATATGCATATTTTATAAATTATTTTGTTTTATCAAATTTCTTTTATTATATTTAACTTCTTGCGGCTAAATATGATAAAAGATTTTGACGTTGCATAATTAATATTGTTTTTAAAAAATTGCATTTTATTGTAAAAATGGCGGAAAATAAATTTAATTGGAGTGATTCAATAATCAATTGTTTAATAAGTGAATATGAAGCAAATGCATTTTTATATAATAGAAAAAGCCTAGAGTATAAAAATACGAGAATTTCCACTTTTTTCCGTCAAATTTCATGAAAAAAATTATAAAATCTTTGACGTAGTGTAATATAGTAAAATATTTGTTAAAAGTTCTTTTATAAAATAAAATGCATGAAAATGTTTTATCAAAGATATTTGTCAAAGATGTTTTATAGATCTTTTATAGTCTAATACAGGCCTAAAATGGACCTATACAAAATATTTGATAGCAACTAAATGTGCAAAGCCAACGCCACCGGTATGAAAGGGTCTCAGCTTCGCTTTTGTGGTAACTAAAAATTTCGAGGCGAGGCGTCTGGTATGAAAAGTACTTTAGTGTTGTAAATGGGGTGGGATATATGTAGATCATGTTTTCCGAAAGAGGCAGGACGGTTGTTGATAAAGTACAAAGCGTTTTCCAAAAGAGGCAGCACGGTCAAAAAAGAAGTACAGAGCGTTTGCTACTAGATGTCACTGCACACTCAAAAAATATTTCTGACGTTTTTCAACAGGGGATAGTCGAAATCAATTTAATTATCACGTATTATTAATAATCACTTTTATTACACGAAAATATTTTTGTTTATGTTTACAAAATCCACACATAAAAATGTCATACAATTTTTGCCAGCAAATATTTAGTGACATGTGAAAGTTGCTTGTGTTTTCGGAGTTTTCCGAAAGATGGTAACATCACTTTCGATTCAAATACGATAGTTTAAGCCGGTATTCCATTATGAAAAAATGTTGATCAGCAAAAATACATTGAGACAAAAATATAAAATCTGTTGTTGTGTGAATGAGATACCCAACGTCGTCAGTAAACATTTGTATTACAAAAAAACAACGAGCGAGTTCACCCTCAACTCGCAAAAGATTTATGTGAAAACTTTTTGGTATAACTATTGCATCATTTCAAGCCATTTCGTTAATTAAATAAGTTACATTTTTGGTTCATAAAGTCAGTAAGTTATAATTCTATTTTGAATTTGGAGGGCGAACCTTATTGACAATAATTAAGCATGAACAAAGTAAAATTCTGTTAAGTTAATCACCTAAACCTCCATAGTAGTAAATGGTCACGACAAACTCACTGAACAAAGCAAAGTCAGGTTACACGTACGCTAAATGATCGTTACAGTACTCGTTCAAAATTCTCATATAAACATCGAACTCGTACTGTAACAACTCATTTACCGCCCATTACACCTCACAAGCATAATTTGTGGTCCTTTTACTCGTATGTAATTTTCATTTTCAAAAACACTTGCTGCTGCGGCCATATATACATAGCAGATAATTTCACAACAAAATAAATTAAAGTAGGCGGTTTTTTTTAAATTTTTTTTTGTATTCGGCTCACGATGTTTTTGAATTGCCGGATGATGTTGTATATTGCATGAGTATGCGTAGATTTTGCATTGATTTTCCGTTTTATTTATTTTTTGTTCTTATCGGTATTGGCACATACCAGCAATATTTTTTGTTCGGCATTTTTGTTTCCGTAACCCGATTTCTACACAATTTTTTACTTACTCCTGCCGCTAAAGATGTTTTCACATCAAAAAGTTGTGGCTGTGAGTGTGATGCCATAATTATTGACATAAAGTATCAGATGGAGTACTTTTTATTGCAACCCTCTAAAGGGGGTTTTAGACGATACTACATGTCGTAAGACAAAGTACGATGGCAAACTAACGGAAAATTTTGAATTGCTTTTACACTGTATAGCATGTTGGATAGACTTCATTATTCATTATTCGTCAAGCAGTAAACATGTGAACAAGGGAAAAAATCAAATGCCCGAACGATGACTGCCGCATTTTTTGCAGCTTTTATAATCCATTACTAAAAATGTCATTACTAAAAATGTTTGTAAAAATTTGTTTGTTTTTAATTATGCCCTGCGATGTGAACATGTCAAAAAATAATTGTTTACAAAATTCACCAAGTCCGACATACATTCGTTTACATGGTCCAATATACCAGACAAACCGTCAAAAAATTAAATAAATTGATTTTCATCGGACATGTCCATTAGACCGTAGTTTTTAGCTGTTACACGATCGAACTTTCCGTCTTGTCGAATATGTCGTCCAACATGTAGTATCGTATAAAACCCCCTTTACACATCTACATAAATTTTGTGTATGATGATAACATATTTCTCGCACCCACTATTAATTTTCATAGTACGTCATTTTTATGGTAACGATATTTTTTATTTTTTATTCTGTGACGGAAAATAATTGAAAAAAAATAATTCTGATATTATGCGTAATAATAATATTTAATTTTTTAGATAATTTTGAAAGGTGAAAATATTCGAATTAAGAATAACGCATAATTTTGTTCATATTTGTTGGTTATGTTTTTATTTGCTGTCAAAATTTACCCATATGATTTTGCTATAAAATAGAAAATAAAAAATTGTGTTTTCTTTGTCATTCTTATGTAACATTTTTTTTTGTCTTCTTTCGCTTTTTCCAGCAGTCAGTAAATTTTTCATAATGGAATACAGGCATTATGCCTCAATTCCATTGTGAAAAATTAACTGAGCTGACTTGAAGTTGGAAAAAGACAAAAAAAATAATCCATCAGAATGACAAAGACAAAGTATTTTGTTTTAGTTTTTTTATAGCAAAATTTGATGGAGACATGTTGACAGCAAACAAAATCATAACCAAAAATTATTAAACAAAATTATGTATTAGTGTTAATTCGATTATTTTCACGTTTCAAAATAATCTAAAAAATTAATTATTATTTTTACTCATATTAGAATTATTTTTTTCGAATATTATCCGTCATAAAATACAAAATTAAAAAAATCTTACCCATAATAATGCCTCACTATTATTTATTAGTGTTTTGACAGCAAACAAAAACATAACCTAGAAATTATTAACAAATTAAGTAGTAGGTTACGTTAGGTTAGGTATGGGTGGCGGTCCACCAGGACCAGGCATATATACAAAAAGGTCCGTAGCCATACCAGAAATTAAAAACTTTTCCTCCAACTCATTGAAACCACTTTGAGCTTGCTATGAAGCGCTGGATACTCCTGACGTCCTTCTCACTGAGCTCCGCCAGGTCGTTGAAAAGGGATGCCCCTAGAAAATTCAGTCTGTTTCGTGCCATACTATTAAAATTAATAGTACGAGAAATATTTTTCATCGGTACCAAAACCAACACAAATGTCTTATACAAGCCATATTATTGCCATACAAACACAAAATAAAACCTACTATTTCTGTAAGTATTAGCGTCATAATACAGTATAATCTTTGCATACTTTGATTTTAAATTGTAGTTTGTATCAAAAACAGTATAAAATATCACTAACACTTACAGAAAATAGTAGGTTTTGGATTTAATAATATGCGTGCGTCAAGGAAATAATATGGCTTGTATAAAACATTTGTGTTGGTTTTGTCGGTACACAATATTTATATGCTTGCATTAGTTGGACTGCCATAAAATGTTCTCGATTTGAACTTTTTTTAAATTTTGATATCAGTCCACTAACACAGACACACTTTTTTTGTAAGTGAAATTTTGACTGACTCAGTTGGGCATCTCGTTCACACAACCACCGATTTTATATTTTTATCTCAAGTTGTTTTGACTGACAAACTTTGTTTCACAATGGAATTGAGGCTTAACTCTATTTCGCTTTTAGCCCGTAAAGAGCGTTGTGCGGTCCGAGGGACCGCTCTACTTTAAAAAAAAAACTAATTATCCCCACTCTGTTTAATTTTTTTTCTGAAATTTTTGGTATCTTCCTACTCGAAATTTTTAGTATCGTTCTAATTGAATAAAAAATCATTAATATAAAATTGCGGTCCGCTGGAACACACCACTCTTTCCATGCAAATTTTCGACGACATACTTTACGGGTTTCACGATTTTTTTATTGCTTCTTATTTGAATTGAATCAGATTCCCTCGTTTCTTATTTAAATCAAATACGAATCTTGTACATTCGAATTCGTATCGTATTCAGGAATACATGATACAAAGACTTAATAAGGTATGCTCAATAGATGTAATTACGCCATCCGGTGACAGAAATTTGTTTTTTATTTTTTATTTTTTGTACAAATTTCTCTATTTTGTTTTGTTTTTTAGCACGTCATTCGATGCTGCACCACGATACAACCGAATGACGTGCTAAAAACAAAATAAAATAGAGAAATAACAAAAAATAAAAAACAAATTTCTGTCACCGGATGGCGTAATTACATCTATTGAGCATACCTTATTAATTCCTTGTATCATGTCAGGAATAGTCGTCTTGGACTTCGACTCAACTTCTGTTTAGATGCTTTTTGAGTATGTACGTGTATATGTATTTCGTGTGTTTATATAATGCCTTTCTTACTTGGTCCAAATTATTAAAATAAACAGCTCATTTGCAGGCTTTTTATTTGTAAAAATGAAACAAATTATTTAACTTTTCTTTGATTCGTAAGGTGATATGCAAAAATCGTAAAATTGCACATTCAACCATTGTTTTTCAAGATAGCTCCAGCGTTGAGAAAAACGCTTTATTTACGCTGAGTAATATTGATACTAGGGGTTGTCCTGTACATGCCTTCTAAACAAAACGAGTCGTTTACGATACGAAAATTATGTTTGTTGCTCATACAAAGATGGATAGTGTCGAAAACTAGTATTTATGACACAGTTTTTGACACTCTTTGACACAAGTTCTTGACAGTCTTTCAAAACCTGAGTTTTTAACACTTTTTGACATGCGTTTTTGACAGCGAAAAAATTGGAAAATGTAAAATTGTAGTTTCATTTACGTTCAGAACTGTTTCAACAGTTTGAACATTTTCAAAATTCACCAGTATATTTCAAAAACTTGCTCATGAAACAATAAGATTATTTTGTTTACTCTTTTTCCCAATATCACACGCAGAGTTTTTAATACTTTCTGACAGTTTTTGATTTCCCGCTAAACAAAAAATGCGAATAGTAAAAAACGATACGTTATAGATACGTAAACGATACTATAATATACACAAAGGGTGTTCATCACAATTCAACTATACACTTTCTTTCTTGCTATTTAAGTTCTAACACAAAAGCGGATGGACATATTTGTGTTAAAGTAAAATTAAAGTTATTCAAAAATATTTTGTTTTGTAAGGTTCGCAAAGTAAGTACATACACCTAACATAATTTATTTTATTAAACCATTTAAGTTTATTATTTTGATACATATATTGTATATATTTTAGGTGCTATGAGCAGAAAAAAATAAACATGCAAATTTATAAATATGTATTGTAATTATTCATCTATGTATTTTAAATAAATAAAAAAAAAAATAATCATATTATAAAACATACAAAACACGCTTTTTATATTTGCTAATAATCATCGCAATCAACTCGAAAAATAAGATTTGTAAATTGATCGCAAAATTAGGTCTGTTTCCGATACGAAAAATAAGTATCGCAAACGTAACGCAAAAATCGATATATTCCGATTCGTAAAAAATTCTAATTATCATGGGACGATAGATTCGTAAACGTATCGATTTCGAATCGTAAAAACGATTCGAAAACGATGTTTTGTATGAACATCAAATATCATTTTCGTATCGTAAACGTATCGCTTTGTTTAGCGGGTTTCGACAGTTTTTGACCATAATTTAAGGTTTTTGAGCTATTTTTGAGCATTGTACCCATCTCTGTACAAAAGGTCGTTTACGACACGATTTTGCGATTCGAAATCGATAAGCTTACGAATCCAACGACCCATGATAGTTAGAATTTTTTTCGTATCGTAAATGGAACAATTTTACGTTACGTTTGCGGTGCGTACTTTCGTGTTGGTTGCGATATATTTATTATGGATTAAGACGATTTAAATACATTCAAAGATTTTCGCAGATGCAGATGTCAAATCAAAAATTCGTTTTCTTTACACATAAAAAATAAATTTAAAGAATAAATGTCATAAACCAATCCAAATGTTCGCTTTTCTTGTTTATGTAACTTTATTACAGTTATTTATTCGGAATGATATCAAAGAGCCAAATGTCGAAGGGCCGAATTTCAAAGAGCCGAATGGGTCGAATGTCGAAGGGCTGAATGTCGAAGGGCCGAATGGGTCGAAGGGCTGAAAGGGTCGAAGGGCCCGAACACGTCGAAGGGCCGAATGGGTCGAAGGGCCGAATTTTTTTGTTCAAGCATCAAACAGATAAGCGGCGCTCTACGCTTAGCTGTGCTTCTCTTCACTTCTATTCGTCTTTATGATTTTTTGCAACCACATAGACGCCGCTAATCTGACATTTACTTATATGAAAAATGTTCTTTGGGTTTTGTAAACAAAATATTTTCATAAAAAAATATTTGTTTAATGATTTATTATGACCAAATTTATGTTCAAATTTAGATTTGTTGTACAATTGTCTTTCTCTTATGCCCAATTTGGATATACATTTCAGCTAAAATTACGTGTTTCCAAGTATTTACTATAAAAGCAACAACAACAAATCTAAATGTCATTGAACGCCTCAAAAACTAGAAACTTTGCGAGTTTAGCGCCGCTCTATCTGTTCGCTCTTATGGAAATCCATGTATTCTAAATTAGCGCCGCTGTTAGCGCCGCTTATCTGGTTGATGCTTTATTTTTTGTTTTGTGTTTACCCGGCCTCTCCAGTCTCCACCTGCAATCTACCATTGAGTTATACCATTAATATTTACTCTTTTGCTAGTGGAGACACCAAATGTTATAAAATACCAATAAATTATACCAACAGGTTATAACAATTTGGCGAAACTCGATGTTATAATAATTTCATATAAGCAATATACATAATTCAAAGAAACGGCAAGTGTAATCCTGCCTGTGTTGAATCTTAATGCTAATAAATTAAGTTTTAATAATAAATATTTTCAAAATGAACGAAAAGGAGGAAATTATGAAATTATTCAATTGTTTAGAGACAATGAATGCTTATGGAATATAAATTCCAGTTTATTCGCACCGAATAACGTATTGCACGTTTACATCACCCGAATCCATTTTTAATATTTTTGTTTATAGAAATGCTAATGGTAGTGGTATAGTATATGTCAGGTGGAGAGGTAGGGTAATAAATATAATTTTTTAAATTTCTTGTTGTAAGGAATATTTTGTGAATGTACTGAATTTGATATTAAGAACTATAATTTTTATTTATTTATGAAAAACAATATTAATTTTCCAGATATCAATGCCAGGTTGAAATATTGTTTGTCTAAATGACTCATATCAAAATAGGTAATACATTTCAGGTTGAAACAATATTCAAAACAACAGATGAGAGAACAATATACTTTAAAATAAACAGTTTCGTTTAATTTAAGTAGACATTTTGGAAATTTTGCTTTAAAATGTAATTTGTCTTTATAATTATGTAGTAAATTGTTAGGAGTATATTCACTATATTCACATCACTAAATCACAGAGAAATTATTTTATTCGTCCAAATAGAAATTTCCTTTACCCTAACGAATAAAAAATGGTCTGATTTTTATGACATTTTATAACAAAATTCTTTTTTTGTTTTGGTAAAATACCTATTATGTACAAAGATTTTTCCACTTGATAATTACAAAAAGAACACAAAATATAAACAACAAAATTAATGCAATATTTTTGCCGATAGAATATCCAAAGATTAAACATAATAAAATATGTATAAACTCAAAAGAAATTAATTTATATTTGATAAAAAAATTTACAAAATATTCCTTAAAACAAGAAATTAAAAAAATTATATTTCTAAAAACAAAAAAAAAATAAACAAAAAAATTCGGCCCTTCGACCCATTCGGCCCTTCGACATTCGGTCCTTTGAAATTCGGCCCTTCGTCCTCATTCCATTTATTCATGCATCGACGATTTTACAGAAAAAAGATGAAACTCGACATCTGTAAAAAAAGCAGATAACGATTTTTGGGTTTGTTTCTCAGGTTTCAATTGAGTTTTTTAAGCAGATGTTTATTTTTTCTCTTTTTGCCTTTGTAATTTTTCCTATGTTGTTTCAACTTTTTTGCAGGCGTTGAATGTCGTTGAATGTAAATCAGCTATAATGGACGTGTTCAATCGGGCAAAAATGTAAAAAAATATCATGATATTTTAGACACTCTAACTTTATTCCGTAATACTGTACGTCAAACCCGATTGAACAGCCAAAATGTATAAAAAAATAGGCCTATTTTATTTGCCAAATACAAAACTGGTATTCATTTCGGAATCGCGTCCCTGCTAAAAAATACTATTGGATTTTTGAAAACCAAGTACACATCGGGTATTACGAATACCAAAATGGTATTGGATACAAGGCAATTTTTTTGCAAATGGTCAAATAAAATAGGCCTAATGATAAATTGATTTTAAATGTCAATTTGTTTTGATGCGTTTTCAAACAACAATAAAATCGATATCGTCAATTTTTGAATTCAATTTTCTTATTTCTAAATTGAATTTGCTTATTTTTGATCATTTTAAATATTTATTTCTAATAAAAATTATATTTTAAGATTCCACACAAGTAACTGAAAATATCAAATCAAAATTTATTTCTTCTGACAGCTACATAGAACTGAAAAAAAGCTTGATTTCTTTTCGTGATAAATGAGTGCGTTTCATGGCAAACGCGATATAAAAAATCATGATATTTTTTATCATTTTTGCCCGATTGAACACAAGGAATGAACATACGGAATGTGTCTTGGATGTTTTGATTGGATAGTTTGATTATGCACAAAATTACACAGATTTTGTCACAAAAATTATTTTAATAACACAACTTGTTTATTAATAAATAAAGAACTCGTAAACATTAAGGAGTGATTAAAAATTACGAATTTTTTGACTTCTTGAATTGTCACAATTTTGATTGACATTTCTTTTCTGTTGTTATTGGTCTTGCAAAAAATCTCGATTGGTCAAAATTGATTATAAGAAAAAAATAAATGATTTTTTGTGCCCAATCGTATGCACGAAATGATAATCATTTTTTGATCGTAAATTGATTTATTTTGCCCAATCGAACTCCACATAAAACATTTTACGCCAGAAATAGTTGAAATCAATAATTTTTGTTGTCAATACGGAAATTATTCAACGCATAATGAACATACGGAATGTGTCTTGGATGATTCGATTTAGTATCATTCAGGGGCATTGAAGTTTTGATTGATTTACATTTTCAATCAGTTTACGAATGAAAATTGTTCAAGTTTATATTTTAGTGAAAATCACAAATTGGTTCAGTATATTTTTAGGTACTAATGGAAAATACTAAATTAATTGTTTAAACCTTTTAGGCTTCCGTTGTGATGATCAGATTCAATTACTTTACAATAACATGTTTTTATCGTCTTTTAGGCGTATATAAAAATTATTTTCCATTTTCTGTGCTCCTAGACTACCACTAATTTTTCCAATTAATATTAATTGGCACATATTCGGTTTTAAATGGACATATGTTGTAGTATTGTTATATCCATAGAACTAAAATAATTGGTTTTTTTGTAATGTGAAATGGCAAGACCTGGTAGGTTCGTAATCAAAATCGTAATAAAAAAGAAAAAAAAATTTGTTGATATTTTAAAATTGTATCAATTTTATTATTTTTTAATTAATAATAAATTTATTTTAATAATAATAATTATAATAAAAAGATTGAATTTTGTCTTGTTATTGTTAAATTGAAAATCCATTTTGTTTTGTGATCTGCGTCGTCATCGAATGTCTCGACCTTAGCATGTTTGTTATTTTTTAATACATTTTATTGTTTTGATTACAATTAATAATAATAAATAGACTCTTTAATGTGAATAACAAAACTTAAAATTTATATTAATTAATTGTCTATATGTATAATAATATTATGTATTTACAAATTGATTTTTTTTCTTTCATTTTTGTATTTAGGTATTGTGTAATTCAAATGTTTGTTTTGTTTATTTGCTTAATTTTGCTTGTTAATTGATTTAAAAAAATTAAAGCATTTTGAATTTGAATTTATGATAAAAAAGGCAAGCAATTTAAAAAATTTTATATTATTATATTTATTTATTTATTTATTATTATTATTTTTTTTTTTTCATTTTTTTAAACATATAATTTTTTATGATGAAATCACAGCCATTAAGAAATTAAATAATAAAACTAAATTATTTATTTTTTGGGTCGGATATCCATTTTTTTTTGTTTTGTTTTATTTTTGAATATGTACCAAGCTGTATATTAAAAATTACGTATTTAGCACAATAATTAATTATATTTATTGTTATGAATAAAAAAATCCAAATTAAATTGGTCCGTTTGTTTGGAAAAAAAAAGTTTTTATTTAGTTAATAAAAAATGCGATTAATATTATTTTATTTTATTTGTATTGTATTGATTTATTTTGTCAAATTAATTAATTTTTATTTATTGATTTATTTGGAAGGTAAAATATTTTTTGTTTTTAGTTATTTATTTCAAAATATGTTCCGCGTACGTATTTAGTTAGAGAACGAGTAATGTGAATTTTATTTAAATGATTGAGTGAAATTTGCCTTTTGTTTAGATTAATTCAATTTGATATTTTTTTGTGGTATTCGCTTAAAAGTTACAAGTAATTGGCTCGATTCAACGTAAATCTTCTATTTTTCTTCGAAATAATATCAGAAAAGAAGAAAAGGAAAATAGAAGATTTCCATTGAATCGGGCAAATTATTTAGTTTAATTGTTTACTAGAAAATAAATTTATTCTAAAATATATCGTATGTGGTGTACGTGCCTACTCGTGTGGGTAAAGAAGGGTACATTTTTGTTTGGTTAGGTTTAAGGCAAATATTATTTTTGAATAATAAAAATAATTTGAAGGAACAATTTGATATAAATTAATAAGCTGATAACATAATTGGTGATTATTCATTTTATTTGTTTGCTTTAGTAAAAGATCGAATTTAGTAATGATATGGTAGTGATATGTTGTGTAGCAGATCGATATTCCTAGAGAATTAATGATATGGTGATTTTGCATTAAGACGATTCTATCATGAGTTTCAGAGATGATGTGAAAGCCAATATAACTTAACATTAAATAAAAAATGTTTAAGTCAAAGTTTAAGGTCAAAGAAAAAATTTCAATTTATTACTAAAATTTTGGTTTAAAATTAGTCGCAATCGCTCGAACGTTCTAATCTCCAAACTTGTGAACGTAACTGCAAATTTTAAAAGTTTTCTAATATTTTATCCTACGAAATTTTAAATTTTAATAGAAACATCTTTTACCAAAAGTCGAAAGTACTAAAGGTTAGTCTTAATTTAAAAATAAAGTCAATTCCTTAATGTAAATTCAGTAAATATTTCTCTGGTATTTCGTTTAGAACTTTTGGTTCAACGCTTCTTCAATAAATTAGTATGCAAATTCAAACGAATAAATTTCTTTCATTTTAGAGGAGTGACACTTACGGGTGGCTAGACATCCTGGTTTCTCCGGACATGTCCTGATGGGTTTTCAAACTTCTGCGGGCATCCGGGAAAAGTCTTACATTATCCTGCGTAAACTCAGAGGAATCACAGAAACATAATAATTTTCAAACAATTTAAATATTTTAATTAAAAAATCAAACTGCAATCCAATTGATATGGCCCAAAAAATTCTTTAAAACGTGATTTAATCTATTTTAGATTTTGAACTATTTATAGAATCGGCATAGATAATATCTCAAATATAAAATTTCACAAAAGCACATCGATAAATCTGTTTATTCCATTTGGTGCTGGAGGTGGCAAAAATTGACCGTATTGGCTGTGTATGGAAAACTAAAATTGGCAAATCTAATTTTTGATTTATGGTATCGACCGTAACACGTTCCAAAATTTTTTTTGCTGTTGGGCCATGTTTTAATTTACAAATTCTGAGCTCATCCCAACCTTAGGGCCGAAAAAAATCCATCAGGCTATATAATAATAGGTTTTATATTTGGAACTATTTTTAATAACAACAAAATATTTCAGACATCAAATTTCACTAAAATCCGTCAACAAATGAGCTTGTTCCATTTGATGCTAGAGTTAAGAAGATAGTCTGAATTGGCCCAGTATGTAAAAATAAGTTTGGCGAATATAATTTTTTGATTTAAGATATCGACTAAAGCATGATGATGTGGCCGAAGGAATTCTCCAGAGCCGGAATTTTTTTAAATTTTATACTAGGAACTACTGAAAGAACCGACTTTACATATCAAATCTCAGATGTAAAATTTTTATTAAAATACATCCACAAACTTGCCACCAAGTTCGGTCCTAGATTGGTTGTTGATGTAAAAAAATATTGGTGAACCAAATTTAGTTGAGTTTGTTAAAGAGCAGATTGTCCCACAGCGACATATGTTGATTAGCTTAGACGTGGTATCACTCTTTACAAACATCAACCTCGGATTAGCTTTAGATACGATTTCGGGTAAATGGTTAACTATAGAGCCCTACACCAACATTCCCAGAACAGAATTTTTGGATCTTGTGGAATTTTGTTTAAAGTCGGGATACTTTACGGCATCGAATAATTTTTACAAACAAATTAACGGTGTTGCGATGGGTTCTCCGCTATCGCCGATTGTAGCCGACATAATAATGGAAGTGTTGCTCGACACAGTACTCAGCTCCATTAATGTTAATATTCTGTTTGTTAAGAAATATGTTGATGATCTGTTGTTGTGTGTCCCGGAAGATAAAATTAATGAAGTACTGTCAAAATTTAACTGTAATTATTTTGGCCTCAAATTTACTTTGGAGATGGAAACAGAGAGCAAATTACCTTTTTTGGACACGTTGTTGATCCGTAAAGATAATGGCCAAATTGATACTGTCTGGTACGCAAAAAATTTATCTTCCGGCCGTATTCTAAATTTTAATAGTTTCCACCCGTTGAACCAAATTGTTAATACTGCATTTGGGTTTGTTAACCGAGTGAAAAAATTAACCACGGATGCAACTGTTGACACCGATGAAATTATCAAAAATTATTTGTCTAAAAATAAATACCCAAATTATTTGATTAGTAAATTGATTAATCGGTTTAACCAAATTAACCGTAATAATAATAACAGTAATATAGTGAATCGCGACGCCGCTACTAACCAAATTGTATCGTACAAACCAATCGTTTACGTGCAAGGCCTTAGTGAGCATATTGCTAAAGTGTTGCGTAATGAAAACATAAATTGCAAAATCACTCTTTCGGCAGCTAATCCACTGAGGAAAAAGATTTTCAGTCAATTGAAAGATAGCACACCGGAGTTACTCCGATCTAACGTAGTGTATTTGGTTCCGTGTGGCGCCTGTGGTCTTAAGTATGTGGGAACTACGAAACAACTGTTGAAGAATCGACTAAGTCAACATAAATCTGACTGTAAGGTACCAATAAGGAATCCTCTAGCCACCACACTGTGCCAACATTCCCATATTACGGGGCACAAATTTAATTTGAATCAAGCGAAAATTCTTGAATATGAAAAATTTTATAAAAACCGTTTGTTTTTGGAAATGGCTCATATTGTCGGCAAGCAGGAAACTTTGGTGAACAAGAAAACTGACACGGATGACCTCAGCAAAGTTTATTCTGGTATTATTAATACAATTTCCAAATTAGTATGTGAAAATCCATAACTCTAAATTCTATAATCCACTAACCAAAATAATATTTCGAATGTAGTTAGCCTAAAAAAAGTTTCGGACAAAAATTATTTGAATGTTTTGATTCTACGAAAATATTTTGGAAGATATACACAAACATTTACGGATTTATTTTTTGATATATACATACTTTATATAAAGTAATACAATCTGAAGTGTTTGTGTGACATTTTGCTTTTTGGAATATTTGGGGGGAAAATTATCATTTAACGGTAGGTTCAAAATTAAGCATTGCATGAAATTTTCTATAAATTGTCTTATTAAAAAATATTTTTGTGGTTGTTTTATATATGTATGTATAGTGTATACAGACCTGAAGAAGATATAATATATATCGAAACGTCGTCGTAAAAGAAAGAGTTTTATTTTCAAGGCTGTAAACCCGAAGGTAGCATAAAATAGAACCAATTTTTGATTAATGGTACCTACCATAAAATAAGTAGAGGTGTTCGGCAATATTTCTTGAATTTGGCTCTTATTTCATCTAAGAAATTCGACCCCAAATGATATAACCCCAGAAATTGTTCAGAGCGTGACTATTTTGATTTTAAATTAGGAACTACTTACAGAATCGGCTTAACAACGTAGATATAAAATTTCACCAAAATTTATTGACACACGTGCGTATTCCATTTGGCGCTGGATGCATAGAAAAGGCCTGGATTGGTCATGTATTTAAAAAACAAGTTTCTCTTTAGAAATTTTTTTGTTAATTTATGGCTTGTATTTAAGTACCAAAGTATTATTAGCAATGTGTTGGAATATTTGTTGAATTCGGGCCATGTTTCATTTAAGAAATTCCATTCCTGCCCCAAACGGAAGTTTTGAAATTGTGTACCAATTCCATTGTAATTTGGTAACTGATTTAACCAACAAATTTGGTGATAAATGAATTGGTTTCAGCAAGATGGCGGGTTTTGAAACTTTTCTAGAAGAGATTTTACTACAAATCTGTTTTCTGACCAGTGGATGGTCGTCGCCACTAAACCAATTTTGCTTTTTTTTTTGTTTTTATCAAATACATAACAAAATTCAAGACTTTAAAACTGTAATTTGTTCAGATTTGATTTTGTTCAAGTTTAGTTGTTTTTGGCCTGATCATCCTAGTGACAACTTCCATTGGCTATCCTTTTCTTGCAACTAATACCAGCGCATACCCTGAACTTAAACTACATCAGTCAATGAAGAAAATATTAATAAAAATTTATCGCAATCAAAATTTGCGATGGTTTTTTGTGGCTGCTCGGTTTGAAACATTTCGGTAACTAACAAAAATAGTTTCAAATGTGTTTCAGGCATGAAAAGTGTAACAGTAAAAATACCTCCGAAATTGTTGAATTTCGACCGAAGTGCAGAAGTTGCTGAATGAAATCAACGACGATCCAGAACTGATCAAATGAGTCATAACTGGTCTGATCAAATGAGTCATAATTGGTGATAAAACAGGAGTTTACGAATATGACATTGAAAGCAAGGCTCAATCGTCCCACTGAAAGCTTCCTAAAGACGCAAGACCAAAAAAAGCTCGTCAAGTAGTGTAACATGAGTTCTTAGATCGTTCGATTAATAACGAGTACTTCCAGAAAGTTATACGCTGTTTGCGTGAAGCGATACGAACGAAACATCTGGATTTATGGAGAAACAACTCATGGCCATTGTACCATAAAAAAACACCTTCTCACACTTCTCTGCTTGTTAGTAAATTTTTGACCAAAATCAACACCGTTATGAGACTGAGCACACCAAAACTGTGTAACCTTTTCGACAACCAACAATAAACTAAGCATCCAATATGGATCAAAATGTTAAGAAACGTCAGGGAAAGTGTACCAACACAACCAAAAAGCAATTGTGGCAATTGGACTTAAACAACCTGCGAAATTGTATAATTTGACGATTTTTTGATGAAGCAAGTAATTTTCTTTCGGGTTTTCTGTGTTTGTCAAAAATATTTAATATTCATTCCAAACGTGGTTTATATGACCAAATTGCTTTCACGGGTTTTCATTTCCCAGCATTTCAATGCATATTTGGGCTTTATCAAAATTCTAGGAACGTCTTTTCATTTTTTTTGTAAGAATAACTGCAAGAAAGGTCGATTTTATAAAATTCAAATTTTTTTTGACGTTTCGAAAAAAATTTTAAACGTGCCAAGTTCGGCATGCGTGTGACGTATTTGCGATTGATTCTGAGAGAGGTTTCAATCGATCTTGTTATCTTTGATTAAATAATTTTGAATTTAATTAGCGCTCTTTCCGCGATTAAGTGACGGTAGTCATTTCGCAGCTGAACCACGGAAATTAAACAGGATTATCACGTTCTCTAGAAAGAACAAAATCTGGATCGGACAAAATTGGGTTAAAAAAATCTCTAAAAGTGACATTTGGGTCAAACGGTTGTGTTTTTTTAAATTTTCCCTATATATTAAAAATAATTATTTTATTGTTAATTAAAATAAAATTAAAATTAAATTTCAAGTGAGTGATGAATGGAGAATTCTGTGAGAACGAGGGATTGCGCATCATAGGGGGGTTCATGCACGTGACTTGGATGAGATGATAGGTAGGAAAATATTAGAATATGTACTTGTCAAAACAGGTAATACCCTTTATTGTTTAGGTAAACGTATATTTAAAGGTACATATTTAAATTTTATAGTATATGTACATAACTACAAATTCTATGAAAGTTTCGACAATTTTTTCTTGATTTTTATAAACACCAAAATGATACATCGTAAGCTGCTTAGCAGCAAAGCAGATAAGTAGTTGCTTCCTTTTACAAATCAAATTTTACTTTTTACAAAAGAAATTTAATCTTTTGCAATCAAATTGGATCATTTCTGGTCAAAATTTCATATATGAAAGGTTGAATTTGTTTGGCCAAATGCTTAATTTTATTTGTAAAAGGTTAAATTTGACGTGCACAAGGAGTCAACTTGTAGTGTAAAACGTATATTACAAATAAATCAAATACTAAAATTTCCTAGAAATGTCCCGTTTTGCAAATTTTAAAAGGTGGTCTATCCCAACCGAACAACAAACACACTTAACTCTAATACAATCTAACCAAATCGTAACTCAACTTCAACTCAACTTAGCTCGAACCAAATCTCAACCCTCTTATAATTACTGCAATAATGGTAATCCATTATTATAATTTTCCGTTGCTTATATCACTATTACAACAAAAATGTGTATTTAAATTTACATATAAACCCAAAAAAGTTTAATTTTATTATTTTCTTTATAATTACAAAACTTTAACATTTATTGAACAAATGCATTAAACACTTTTCATTTGAGTGACATTAAAAATAAAAACTTGTCGCAAGGACCGGTTTCGAGCATTCGCTCATTGTCAACTTTTTTCAACTACTCGTGCTGTACATACATGCAAACACTCACATGAGTAGTTGAAAAAAGTTGACAATGAGTTATGCACGAAACTTGTCTTTGCGAAAAGTTTTTATTTTTAATATCACTCAAATGAAAAATTTTTAAGTTATTTTATTAAATAAATGTATAAAGTTTTGTAATTATAAATAAAATAATAAATTAAACTTTATTGTGTTTATATGTAAATTTAAATACAAAATTTTATTGCTCAACCTTCTGCTTAACTCCACACTTATTAGCCAACTCAATCTCAAAATTAGCTCGGTATGAACTCAACTCAATCTAACCTCCCAGTAAATCCTAAACTCGATAGCAAATTAATCCCTAATACGGTAGACAGACACAAAGTTAATCGCGATTTTCATGTATGCCGATTATCAAAAATCGCGTTATGAAAACGAAATAATCCAGTTTTTTGTGAAGATTGTGTAATGACAGTCGTCTGTCATTACACGATTTTCACCTAAACCCGATTATTTTGCTTCCATAACGCGATTTTTGACAAAAATGACAACTGAAAATCGCGATTAACTCTGTGTCTGTCTACGGTATAACCGAACTTCTCACTCAAATCCAATTTAATTTCAACTCAACCCTATTCACCATACCGGCTTACGTACCGTCGTACTATCATAATCTTACACAATTATTCCATCATATCATTATTCCATTAAACCATCTTGACACTATACCATTAAATCATCATACAATCATACCGTGGTACCATAGCAACATCGAACCATCGCACCATGAAACCATGATATATGTATATCTTACCATAAATCCACACCTCCATTCCATCATATCGTCGTAACATCGTATATTCGTACCATCATACCATCATACTATCAGGTCATGATATCACCATACCATCCAACCGTCACACCATTATACCGTCATACCATCACACCATCATACTATCTCACCATCATACCATGATACCATTATACCATCGTACCATCATACCATCATACCATAATACTATCATACCATCATACCGTCACACATTCGTAGTAACTTTGAACCTGATTATTATCTCTCAAGGAGGAGATGGAGGTTTTAGAAATTAACAGTGACCTTTCGTGAGTCTTAAACAATATTTGTGTATTGTTTGGTTTAAATCGGTTAAGGTGCGTGGATTTGTTTAAATATCATACACGTTTGCTGTACATATGTACATACAAACACTCATATATATATATATATATATTATTATATCTAAGTATATATATGTATATAATAATATTATTGGGACGTTTCGCGTCAACCGGGCCACCTCTATGCCCAAAATTTATTGACGATTGGAGCATCACGGATTCCACCTAGTGGAATATTTTTAAACTGAGCTACCTGATAATTTGACGTTCGAAATTGTTGTAAATAATTCCATTTTTGATCTGTAAACACAATTTTTACTTAACGGATTGCTAATAATTGTAAATAATTCCAATTTTGGACTATAAAAACAATTTTTAATTACCGCAATGCTAAATTTTCCTTCGTCGCATTTGTGACAAATGTCATTTTATCAGGTGCATCATTTTAACTA
The DNA here is from genome assembly GCA_963556165.1 of Tipula helvola. Taxonomy (NCBI): domain Eukaryota; kingdom Metazoa; phylum Arthropoda; class Insecta; order Diptera; family Tipulidae; genus Tipula; species Tipula helvola. The sequence goes on from OY744481.1 coordinate 308,973,453, forward strand.
TTGTCCCCGAGAGGCGCTTTCTTTACTTTTACAATCGTCAATTGACGATTGTAAAAGTAGAGAAAGCGCCTCTCGAGGACAATAGTTAAAATGATGCACCTGATAAAATGACATTTGTCAGAAATGCGACGAAAGAAAATTTAGCAATGCGGTAATTAAAAATTGTTTTTATAGTCCGAAATTGGAATAATTTACAATTATTAGCAATCCGGTAAGTAAAAATTGTGTTTACAGTTCAAAATTGGAATTGTTTACAATAATTTCGAACGTCAAATTATCAGGTACATCAGTTTAAAAATTTTCCACTATGTGGAAACCGTGATGCTCCAATCGTCAATAGCATCCAAAAAATATTTTAAGAGCACTAATATTTTCGTTGAAACGTCTACTTTCGAATGCCGAGTGCCGTTTTTGAAAAACAAACAAGATGGCGGCTCAATATGGTGGCTAAAATCTGTATAATCATTCTTTCGTCTCTTAGTAATCGTATAACTGAACGTGGCTTGTATTGTCGGAACGACTTAACCGATTGAGGTCATATTCACACTATACAGGGTGTTCGGCACATGGACCGACACAATTTTTTGGGGGATTGGTTGGGTCATTAGCTAGTTTTCACCCATACGACCCTACGTCCTAAGTGACACGGTAACTGAGATATGAATTTTTTTTCGTGTTTTATTTAAATTACCTGAAATCTCGCCTTTAAATCGTCATATTTTTTTTGTTTGTGATTGTAATAGCACGAAATAACTTTTATTGTATTCTGCAATGTATTTTTAGTCTAAATAAATCATTATTTGGTACAAATGGCTTCAAGAAAATAAATTATATGAGCTTCGAAAGTCTTGAAAATGTGTAAATGTATGAAAAATTTCAACTTCTAAATTCAATATAAAAAAAAATAAACATTATTTTGAACATAGGTTTATTTTAAAAAGTTGTCTAGTTTATACCCTTTCCAACGGTATGATACATGTTGGAGAAATTATTTATAGTATGGTCAAAATAAGAGATAGAAGTTGTAGGGTCAAGAAAATTCTTTTTATCTTTATTAATTTTAATGAAGAGAAATTTTAATGGAGCGAATTACAGCTGCATTTGAAATAATGAAAGGAGAAATGCGACTTCGCACAACAACATTTGAAATAAGGAAAAGGTGTCGTGCATGCATACGGAGTTGAGGGGAATAATTCGAACAAATATTATAACTCATATTTAATAAAAACATAATAAAGATAAAAATAATTTTCTTGACCCTACAACTTCTATCTCTTATTTTGACCATACTATAAATAATTTCTCCAACATGTAGCATACCGTTGGAAAGGGTATAAACTAGACAACTTTTTAAAATAAACCTATGTTCAAAATAATGTTTATTTTTTTTTATATTGAATTTAGAAGTTGAAATTTTTCATACATTTACACATTTTCAAGACTTTCGAAGCTCATATAATTTATTTTCTTGAAGCCATTTGTACCAAATAATGATTTATTTAGACTAAAAATACATTACAAAATACAATAAAAGTTATTTCGTGCTATTACAATCACAAACAAAAAAAATATGACGATTTAAAGACGAGATTTCAGGTAATTTAAATAAAACACGAAAAAAATTCATATCTCAGTTACCGTGTCACTTAGGACGTAGGGTCGTATGGGTGAAAACTAGCTAATGACCCAACCAATCCCCCAAAAAATTGTGTCGGTCCATGTGCCGAACACCCTGTATATTTGTTTTGCCGAGGTGATGGTTCCTAGCTATGCTATTATCCGATAGGTGCCGCCACTGGCACTGTAGTCAAGTTATTAACAAATTCTATTATTATGGACCGAAATGACTCATATTCACAATATATGTTGGTTTAGCGCCAAAAAAACTATCACAAAATATGGACCCGATCGGTGGCACTGTGATCGAGTTATTAAAGAATTTTATTTTTATAATCCGAAATGATCGATATTTACACAATATGTTCGCGACTTCGCGTGGTCAACAAAATTGTTTTATTTTATTTATTTATTTATTTATCATTATTGACATTTTTTTAAAACCTATTTTTATCTAAATTAATTAATTAATTAAATACATTTGTATATCTTACTAAATAACTAAATATTAATTTTTTCATTAATGAATATGTGTAATAGTTGAATAAACTGGCCGTACTCTAGCTCTTGAAGGTCATTAAGATTGCAATAGTTGCTGAAAGAATTATATAACTTCACACCATTATACCCTAGCGATCGTTGGGAAAATGATTTACCGTACCTTGGTAATCTAAAATGAGTATTCCTGGTATTATAATTATGAACTTCTCTGTTGGTAGACAGCAAACTATTTAAATATTTAGGAAGATCTCCTTTTTCGAGTAAATAAAACAGTTTTAGCACGTTAAAGTGTATTCTCTGGGTGATTGATTTCCAGCTTAGTTTTTCTAGCATGTCTTTTATATGTGTTCTATTATTTAAAATGCTTCTCATAAATCGATTCTGTATTTTTTGCAGACGTGTTAATTGTGTTTGATTCATGATAAATAGAACCGATGAGCAATAATCTACATGGGGAGGTACAATTGATTTATAAAATAATATTTTGGTCTCCATTGGTAGCTTGTCTTTAATTCTGTTGAAAAGTCCTAATTTTTTATTCATCTTTTTGGCTAAGTAATCCAAATGCTGGTTAAAACTTAAGTTTTCATCAATGACGACACCGAGATATTTGTATTCTTTAACTCGTTCAATGATTTGGTTCGCAATTACAATATCTGAGATTGTGTTTTAGTATATGCTGCCGTCCAATAGATGACACTATTTTTTTGTAGAACTCAATTTTGACATATGAACATCATTTCTCTTCGGATTTCGAGTTTCGACATACAAGCATCATTTGACTGTATTACTGCGTTTATCAACTCAATATTTTGATTATTTATTGCTAAAAAACGGAATTTGATGTCAATTATTAAAAAAATAATAGAAAAATTTATTGCTAGCTTAACTAACAGCTTAACAATCGGTCCATTTTGCCCAATTTTCTACCTGTTCCCTTATCGATTCAACCATTTAACGCGCACGCTCGAGATAATTCGAGCATGTGAATATGTGATAGTTGCAGAAATGTGCACTGAGCAACTATTTTTAAATCTATTTTATTAAGCTTGGTTTTTGTAAGTAAAGCATTGTTATACATTTTACTATAGCGCTTGTAGTTTAGAGCTTTTTTGGTCCGACTCTGCCTTTTAAAATTTTATGTTTTGTAGTTTTGGTTTTTCAATATAAATTAAAATATGTTCAAATAAACATTATAAATACAAAACAAAATTATTTTTTCTTGACGTTTTTTTTTTTAAAAATTATCCGTTAAGAAATAAGTTAAAATAAGTTAGTTTTTTGCGGACAATCTAATTTTTTCAAAACTGCGGCCTCTACTTTTTACTGCGAACTTGTTTTTGCGTTTTTAATAAAAAATCCTATAGCCATGGTGGTGAAAATGCCCTTTGGTATACTCTAACCATTTACTCAATATTATACTTTTACTCAATTTTGAACTATTTTTAACTTAACTAGACAAAATAATTAAATTTCCTTATTATCTGTTCCTGAGTTTATTACTCTTGCCGCAATATTGAGCAGTCATCTTTTTTTTTTCTTCAAAATCGTTACTAAGCATTCGAAAGTAAAGGTTTAAACGGAAATATTGGTGCCCTTAATATATTTCTTTAAATTTTGTGCTCGGCGGTGGCCCGGTAGACGTGAAAAGTCCCAGTATCACTTGTTTTTTCAATAATTGATATTAAATTCCTTTTTTTTAGCAATAAATAATCAAAATATTGAGTTGATGAACGCTATAGCACAGGCAAATGATGTTTGTATGTCGAAATCCAAAAAGAAATGATGTTCATATGTGAAAATTGAGTTCTACCAAAAAATAGTGCCATCTATTGGACGGCAACATATACTAAAACACTTTTGTAGACCACGCGAACATATTGTGTAAATATGGATCATTTCGGTTTATAAACATAAAAAATATAAAGGGCTGAAACCTCACGAGGTGATCAGAACTTCGGTCTTTGGTATCTCCAATGCAGATAGCATTCACCTGTGTCATAAAGTTGGTGTGACAATTTTGACAGTATTGATTTCAAATTTAACCAAGATATATTTACTTATACAACATCAGCCAAACAGCTCAAAAGCGTCAGTAATATGAGTACAGGCATCCAATTTAACACGAAAAATCGTCTAGAACTTTATACATAAAGTAGTATACAAAATTATACTGATATATATAACCGTGTAACTGATCATATTCTAGAACTTTATCCAAAAATCATTTCAGAACCCCATTTACAACGCATATGTCAAATTTCATATTAATCGGGTAAGGAATAACCAAGTTCCATCCTACTTGGCCATATTCCAGAGATTTATCCAAAAATCATTTTAGAATCCTATTTCTAACACACATATCAAATTTCATGATAATCGGTTAAGAAATAGCCAAGTTCCATCTTACATGGCCATATTCCAGAATTTCATCCAAAACTCATTTTAGATTCCCATTTCCAATACACATGTCGAATTTCATTATAATCGGTTGAGAAATGGGCAAGTTCCATCATACTTGGCCATATTCCAGAATCTCATCCAAAAGTCATTTTAGAATCCCATTTCCAACACACATGTCAAATTTCAAAATAATAGGTTGAGAAATGGGCAAGTTCCATCATACCTGGCATATTCCAGAAATTCATCCAGAAACACGCTGGAATCCCAGAACTTCATCCAAAAAACATTTTGGAATCCCATTTCCAATACACATGTCGAATTTCATCGTAATCGGTTGAGAAATAGCCAAGTTCCTTCATACTTGGCCATATTCCAGAACTTCATCTAAAACAATTTTAGAATCCCATTTTCAACGCACATGTGATGAGAAATATTCAAGTTCCATCATACTTGCCCATATTCCAGAACTTCATCCAAAAATCATTTTAGATTCCCATTTCCGACACACATGTCAAATTTCATAATAATCGGTTGATAAATACACAAGTACCATCATATAAAAAATTTGTTAACTACTCACTACATCCTAATCCAACCCCAACTCAACTCCAACTCAACTTGGACTCAAACCTCAAATTGACCACTAACTTAACCTTCCAATCAATTCCAAATTCAATGCCCAATTTAATAATCAAACCAGCATATATAAAAAAATCATAAATATTTATAAAACCAGGTATTTTGGGTCAATTCGTATGGCAGGTACCCCACCCTCTTGACGTACAGTCTTCAAAAGCTTCTCAAATCTCCGCCTTGACCACAGAAACAGATTGCGAAAAAAAATTTAAAATCAGACAAGCCGTTCTCGAGATACCACTGGTACAGACATCCAGACATCCAGACATCCAGACAGACGGACGGACATTTTTTTTTTGCTTTTTCAGACTCAGGGACTTTCAAAACGTCGAGAAAAGTGGTTTTGGACCATCCAAATTTTTCGTCATTTTTGACAGGATTTCAATACTTTGGTCTTTTTAGACCGAACTAAATCCTTTAATAACTCGAGCAAAGCGCCACCTATCGGGTCCAAATTTTGCGATTTTCTTTTTTGGCACTAAACCAACATATATTGTGAATATGAGTCATTTCGGTCCATAATAATAAAATTTGTCAATAACTGGACTACAGCGCCACCTACCGAATAATAGCATAGCTAGGAACCATCGCCTCGACAAAACAAATATATGGTGTGACTGTGAATATGACCTCAATCGGTTAATTCGTTCAGAAGTTACACGATCACAAAGAGGCGAACCAACGGCACTCGGCATTCGAAGGTAGATGTTTCAACGAAAATATTAGTGTCCTTAAAACATTTTTTGAATGCTTTAAATTTTGGGCATAGAGGTGGCTCAGTTGACATGAAACGTCCCATATATAGCTTCCTCAACTGCTCACTAAACCCGAATCCAACCCCAATTCAACCCGCAAACGGAATGCAAATAATGAGTTCCAAAGTTACTACGGAGGAATTTCTAAAACCAAATGAGTTGATTTGTGGAAAATAATTCATTTAACAGTGATATTGATGGTGAAGGTAATAGTGATGATGGTATGATGGTTTGTTGTATGGTGGTACGTTGATATGATGGTTTTTATATAAGAATGATTGTGATGGTGATTGTGATTGTGATCGTGATGATGATGGTGATGGTGGTGGTGGTATGATGTTTGATCGTATATGATGGTATGACGGTATGCTGATATGATAGAATGATAGTTTGATGATATGATGGTTTGATGATATAATAACCAAACATTCGCACAAGATAAAGTATTTAAATATTCTATGTGTCCGTCATTTCTTTGCAATACTTGCAGTTTTTAAAGTTTGTAAAAGCTTCTGAAAGCGATGTATTGCTTATAAAGCACAAATCAGCCATTATACATAAGTACTTAAAATCGTACGTCCATCGTTGCCAAGATACAGTTTTTAACTGAGGAATATACTAAGTTTACAAAGTGACTTAACAATGGAACATCTAATATATTTATGAATAATATTTATAAATATATTTATTAGTACATAAATAGTAAGGTTTGTTAAATAGTGAAACTTTATAAATTGTACTAAGTATTGGATTCTACAGTTGACCTTGCGTTATCATAAATACGGCTAAGCACTCCCCACATTTCGCTCTTAGGCAATTGCCTAAGATCGAATTTTTAGAGTTTTTTATGTTCTAAAACTTTTCTAATAAATTCAAAAGTCATTTAGGGAATAGAAAACAAGATATTTATAAAAAAAACAGTGTGCCTTTTGACCTTGAATTTCTTGATTCGCGTACACAAGTTTCTATGAGATTTTTCATATAACATACCATAAACTGCCGAACAAAGATTTATACAAGTCAGACTGTACGGTACAATGGAAATGTATAAAATAATATTTAAGTCTATTCGTGATTTTCATGATTATCATGACGCTTATTTGTGGGTAACATACCTTTGGATTTCGTTCGAATTATTCGAGATTATTCGTGGTTATTAAAAATAATTCGAGAGCTTTGGGACTAAACAAATTTCAACTGGCTATAAAATAAAGTTAAGTAATCATGAAATTTTTCGACCATAAGATTTTTGGAGATTTATCCGTGTTGGGGTTCCTGAGTCCGAAAAATTAAGTTTCAAAGTGGTGTCTGTTTATCGGTCTATCGGTGTCCTACAGCCCAGATTGTTTAACCAATCGCACTGGAACTTCGTACTTAAAGTTTATCATAAATTAGGAGGTCCCAGTGAAATTTAGTGAAAATCGGCCAACCGGAAGTGGTAATTTCCATATAATAAGTCTACCAAAATTCACTGTTCGTAAAAGAAAGTCATGTATTGGCCATCTCGACGAATAGATCATGTTTAAATGTCAAATTTTCTACAACCGCCAGAGCTACCATCTTTCGGAAAACTCCAAAAACACAAGCAACTTTCACATAATGCTACTAGATGTAACTTAATATTTGCTGTCAAAAATTATACGACATTTTATGTATGCATTTTGTAAATATAAACAAAAATATTTTCGTGTCATAAAAGTGACCATTATTAGTATGAGATAAATAAATTGATTTTGGCTGTCCCGTTTTGAAAAACGTCAGTAATATTTTTTTGATTGTGTTGTGACGTCTAGTGGCAAACACCCTGTACTACTTTTTCTATCGTGCTGCCTCTTTCGGAAAAAACTTTGTACTTTTTCAGTGATCGTGCTGCCTCTTTCGGAAAACATGATCTATTAGGTTACCAGGACTCCAAAACATCGATTAGAAAAATATCGTGTCCGCCCTTCCAGTCATACATTTTTATTATTTTTGTTTTGCCTCCCATTCTAACAAATATTGATAGTTTTGGTCGAAATCTTGTTCAAAGATTGTAGATGCTATCTGAACGGAGTAATTTATATTCATTAGATTTTTCAACAGTATACTAGAGATGTATAACTGGATCTAATTGTTAAAGCTTGTAGATGATGAATAGTGAATGTGACTTTGATTGCTGTTCAACATAATGTATGTCAGTTCTAAATAAATAATCTAACATTAATTGTGAGTCTGTTGAATGGCGGCATGAGAGTAAAAGATTTATATTGTTGTGACCAATTATGATATTAAGGAAGGAGTCTCCAAATTTAAGAAAAGCCGTGACATCTTTTAAAGTGCTTGCTCAAAATAACGGAAAATGTGTGTAAAATATGGTTGGTTTGGTGATCTGTAACGGACGCTTTATGGGAAAAGTGTCATTTGAGGGTCGGATAGAACCAATTTTTTTTGTTGTTCAAGAAACAGAGTGGTTTAAATATTGAAATATTGAATTTGGTGGCCCTACTCGGGCGAGTTGGTTTAAAATTTGATATATTTGGCTAATTTGATCTTATCTGGGAAATTCAACATCTTGTAAGCTAAACCTTATCTGAAAAGTTTTATATACATTCGTATTACGGAATTAGTATCACGAATTTTCTGAATTTAGTTTTTGGAGAAAAATGCTACTTAGTTTGTCGAGTAGTATGAATTTACAATAATTTATTACTATAAAAAATAATATTTGCCAAAATTTATTTGTCAACATCTGTGAGAAGAATATATTTAATTTAACTAGAATTAATTATATAAAGAATTTTTATTTAGTAAAAAAATAAAACTAATATTTTTTTATTCATATACATAATTATCAATTTATGTAATAATTAATGAAATTAATTATTTTGTTGTTTCTTAAAAATTTATTTATAGCCTAAAATTAATTTTTATTTTTATTTTTATACTTATATATTCTATAAATAATAATTTAATTTTAATTGGTTTGTTTCAAAAATACTTTAAAAAATTAAAACAACAAAAAAAAATTTCAAAATTTATTTGATAACCTTTCAATCTTAAATATTTTATTTATTTTTAGCTATGTACAGTATAAATATAGATTTTTATTTTTGGTCACTTTAGAATTAAATAAAAAAAAAAAAAAAAAATTTGCATTTTAATTGAAATGATATGTAAATGTATTGATTTTATTTATGATTATGTATTATGAATTCGATTATAGAAAATTTTGTATCCCCATGTGTACTAATATTACCTAATAAATAATAATTTATTGTTACTTGGAAGGTCAGTGAGAAAAGGGGAACGTGATGCTTTATGTAAACTTCAGTAAAGCTGTTACGTTTCCATCTCGCTATTATTGCTCGGAAATGTGAAGAGCTAGAGAGATGATGCATATTATACCGTTAGTATTTTACCGTTAACACTAGAGAAACTATAAGAATGGTTCTGGTGTGTTGTGCCTGAGCTAACTGGTAACATCTCAAAACTGACCGAGATTTTAGCCGATTTTTTTCTGCCATACTTATAAAAATGGAAAAATAGAAAATTTTTCGTTTTATTTTATTTTTATCGTATTTATTTATATTTCTGTAACGTATGAAATCAAAGAGACATGAAACAAACATCGAATTATTTTTATTTGTGAAAATCGCCTCCATCGAAGGGGATAAAATGGAAAAATTAATATTCTTTTTTGTTGCTTACAATTTTATTTATAACTTGATAACGGCCGATACAAATGAGTTGCTTCTCTTTTCGTAAAATCGGAAACACAAGGAGTTTTGATATGAAAATGAAAGCTTGTTCTGCCCACTTAATGGAAATATAGGCCCACACCTGGTAACATCTCTCGGATAATGGGAAATGGCCATAGTGTATCATCAGTTTTGAACATTTTAAGGCATTTTTACAATTTTTGAAAATTTGCCGAGCATGCCTAAACCTCTTTATCTTAAGGACAAAAATTGTTTCGTATAGCACTTAATGAAAATATCGCCCCCCGTACCTGTGGTTTTGCTGGCTATTTACACTTTTCCTATATATACTTTTTCGGTATGCTTTTGCATGAAATAACAAAAAAAAAAATTGGAGGTGTGACAATACACGACTTTCTTTTACGAACAGGGAATTTTGAGAAACTTATTATGCAAATTTCTTACAAATTTATTTTTTTTGTAATTTTTATTTATTGTATTTTGGAACTAGTTTTTCTTTAAACCTTATACTTTTTGAGATATTTGCAAAATACATTTTCTGGCCAAAGAAAATGGCCACTTCTGGTTTCCCGATTTGCTCTAAAATTTCCTGGGACCTCCCAAACTATAATAAAACCTTAAATATGAAGCTTCAGTTCCATTGGGTAAACCATCTGGGAAGATAGACTGACTGACAGACTGATATACTGGCAGACTGACAGACTGGCTGGATAGACTGACAGATTGGCAGATTTACAGACTGACAGGCTGACAGACTGACAGGGCAGACTGACAGAATAACAGACTGGCAGACTGACAGACTGAACGACTGATAGATAGACAGACATACACTATTTCGAAACCCACTTTTTCGGACTCAGGGGACCTCAAAACAGATAAATCTTCAAAAATCCCAAGGTAAAAAATGTTCATGATTACTAAACTTTATTCTACTAACGTAAAAGAAAGTAAAATCCGTTGTTTTAAGATTTGTACTGGCACCTGAATTAGCAAGATGTGTACATTTTCAGGCTCCTGGCATCAACCTGAGGTGACGTATTTTAAATTTATAATTGCTAGGATTTTTCAAGTAAAGTACTATTTAAAATGCTCAAAAAAAGGTTAAGAATTTCTAAACAATTTTTTCGATATACATACATACATACATACAACGGTTTATTTAGACATTTGAGAACGCAAAAACTATAGGATCGCGATTAAGGCTGTACGTAAATCAGTAAAAATTTTGACAGCAATAACGGACCTTGTGAGCTGTAAATTATAATTTTATAAAATTTGAAATTTAAAATATAAAGGGCCGAAACCTCACGAGATGATCAGAACTTCGGCCTCAAAATTAAATGAACTCCCAAATCAATCCCTAACTGAACCTCATAACTCATCCTCCAATTCAACCTCTAACTCAATCGCAACACAATCCTGAAGGCAATCCCTAAATCAACCGCCAATTCAACCCTCAACTCAAACACCAATTAAAACCCAAATCAACTTTCAAATTAACCCTTAATCTAACTCATCTCCCTATACCTCCCACTCAACCCAAACTCAAGCTAACTCAATCCCAACTCAACTTCAACTCAACTTAGCTCGACACTCAACGGCAAACTCAATCCCGAAATCAACTCCATTTTAATCTCCCACCAAACCCCAACTCCCCTTTTAACTCAACCACGCAAACCCTAAATCAACACGATTCGAAAACTACATGCGTATATGAACTCAACTTAATTTAAGCTCCACCTCAACCCTGAACTCAACCCCCAAATAACTCCCCAATTGAGCTGCATCACTCAACCCCAACTCAACATTATACTCGACAAAAACTCAACCCTCAACGCAACCCTCAAATAAACACTCAACTCAATCCTCAAATCAACACCGACTGAAAAACTACTTGTAAAAGCGTAGATGAACTGAACTCAGTATAAATAAAGCTAACTTTCAAACCTCAACTGAACTCAATAATTAATCCTTAACTAAATACTAAATGAACCCAAATTCAACTCCGACCCAACCCTAGTCGACACACCAGCACTCAATTAAACCCCAAACTCAAAGCCCTTCCGGATCCCCATCAGCGTACTTAACCCAACCCCTCACTAAACCTCAACCCAACTCTAACTCAACCGTCACCGTAACCTCAAACTTAATCCCTAAACCGAAACGGTCAAAAAATTGCATGTGTCAAAAAACCCCTCTCAATCCTAACTCAACCTCTAACTCGACCCCCAACTCAACCCTCGACTTAATCCTAAACTCAACGTCCACTCAATCCTCAAATCAACGCGACTCGAAAAACGACATTCGCACACGGGTTCAACTCAAAATAACCTAAGCTAACTGCCAAATTAACCCTCTACATAACCCCAGATAAATTCTCAACTTTAACCGCTGATTCGGTTAGCGGGAGATATTCGAAAATTAAACAAAGCCGTCAAACAAAACTAATCAATTTAAGGATATTTGTCATAATCATAACTCTCACCAACAGAAAATACGGATTATTCACTGTGGAAGGCGACTGAGAACCTGGAGTTCTTCGACATCGTCGAAAATAGATATTATGAATTATTCGCCAAAATCGAAAATAACCTCAGCCTAAATGTCACAAATAATAAAATTTTAACACGTTTTTTCCTTTATTCGTGTCGCCACTAGGGTTTCTCAAAACGGGATTCCGTTTTTGTTTCAAAAGTGTGACCCATTTTCCCGGGATATTAAAACAACTAGTAGTAGTATTACAGTAAAAAGTCGGTTTAAGAGGCTAATTGGGAATTGGGGTCTGTATGATTTCCGATTGTCCTATAGATCCGAATGTAGACCGAATGTGTCGGTGTGGCACGAGGGATTACATTACAAAATTAAGCGATGTTTGCCACATGAGTTCTACAGAATTTTAACATCATATCTACTGGACAGATATTTTATGATAAAACATCAGGATGCGTGTACAAATGTCCGCTCAATTAAATCTGGTGTACTACAGGGCAGCGTGCTTGGTCCGATAATAAGTATCTGCTATATACCGCAGTTAAACATACAAACAATCAAGCTAATCACATGAATACCCCAATAAAGCTACAGAAGTTTTGCAAACACAAAGTTAAGGATGCTAAATGTATTGGCTGATAGGCAGAAAATCAAGTTTATCAAGTTTAAAATGGTAATAAAACTCATCTGGAAGTATGGTATACAGCTGTGGGAAACGGTCAGCAACTCGAACTTGGACATTCTTCGGCGGTTCCAGTCTAAATTTCTAAGAATCATAGTAGATGCACCATGGTTCGTATCAAACGATATAATTCACAGAGACCTACAGCTCTCAACATATGGGAAGAAATTAGGGATTCCAGGGCCGGATATCACTCAAGATTGACAATTCATCTTCATCCAAACGATCTGTTGAGCAAGCTTCTCACTACCATAATGAAGGAAATAATAAAACGTCACAAAATTTTTGATTTGCCAAATAGGTCTTAGACATACCTTTAGACATCATGTTTACCGGTTTATTGACACCGTAGTTTGTTCCGTATTTATTCAGATGAAGGAACTCATAATCTCTTAAATTCCTATTCATTGCCTTTATTTTAATTGATTCCAGTATGAATGGTGCATCGATTTGATGAAGTAAAATATTTACAACAAACGAAAACTTTAGAAGATCTGTTCTATTTGCATGTGTTTATTTGCTAGTCGCTTCAGGTTAATGTGGTACGGTAAATCTTGGGCGTAATCCCATCCATCATTCCACGATATATACCGTATAAACATTTTCGGTACTCTCGATATTTCGATTAGGCTCGTCGTAAAACGGACAACGGACATTGACAGCATATTCATGTTGAAACCGACGTAGGTACAATACAGGGTCTTAGTTGTCTGTGCACCGCATAATAAAACCAAGCATAGAATTAGCTCTAGCGAGGCATTGCTCGATGTGCTTAGTAAAGCACATGTTTTCAACAAAAGTAACCCCTAGGTCTTTAATCTCGAATACGTTTTGTAAAAGTACCCCATTTATTGGTATTGTTGTATAACCTTGTTAATGTTGAGGCTGAGAAGGTTAGACTCACACCGTAGTTTGTTGGTATCACCGATGTTTTGAACAGTTCTGTAGATTTTGAGATCATCTGCATAGATGAATACCTTAGAATGTTGTTTTACTGCAGTAATATCGTTGATGAAGGTTATAAAGGTCCAAGGACCAACATCGGAGCCTTGTGGTACCCCAGAAGTAGCTTGAATTAATTCTGATCTCCTATTTCCAAGCTCCATAAACTGAATGCGGTTACTCAAATACGTTCAAAACTAGGCAACCAACTGTTTGGAGAAACCGAATCGATATAAGTGTTCCAATGTTTTACAACGACTGATGGAGTGAAAGGCTTTCACAAAGTCAGTACTCCACTTCAACTTGCTTGTGAAATAACATGTGTCGATGTTGATCTTTTTGGCATAAAGCCATGCTGACACTGATAGATAAATCGAGAAACCAAAGATCTGAGTGAGTTGCATATTACCAGTTCAAATAATTTAGGTCAAGAGCTGGATGAATATCCTCGGTTTCAATCCGTGATGTTAATATGATTAGGTTGTTTTCACCATTGTTTGGATATTCATACTTATCAATGTTCTGGTCTTACACACTGAGTAACTACTAGTTTCACGTTATTCTTTAAAAAATCTCCAAAAATGGTTTGCATCGTTTCTTATTTTTTCCTTAATTGGGCTAAAATAGGTCAGAGTAATCTAACTTTCACAATAAAATCTCTACAGTTCTGCACCAGAATTGTGTTGAAGAAAATTTCAAAGGTCAAAGATTTTCTGTTTATGGACGAGCCCTTTCTTGTTGTACAAAAAAAAAATTACACAGTTAAAAAAATAATATTTTTAACAGTGTGACAATTTTGAGAAAAACAGCTCATAAATTAAACCCCCTCCCTTTATTTAATTTAATTTCCTTAAATCATTAAATTATCACATCGCCTTGCCTCTTCAGTCTTTTCGATTACCCCATACAAACGTTTCTTATATATTTTGAGGTTAAATTTCCGTAAATATTACATGACCATGCGATAAGCCAATAGCCAACCATTTTGTTTTAATTGTAATTCTAAAGTGACTTTACCGATATAGAGCGCGTTTTTGTTTTAGAATATTTTCAAACATAAGAAGAATGCTTTTGTTTATTATTAAAATTTAAAAGATATTCGAAAATATTGTTAATATTTAAATTTACATATTGAATTGAGTGAAAAAAAAATTATTTTATTATTTATTATTTATAAGTTATGAATTATAGTAAGTAAGAAGTAAAAGTTTCATAATTGAATTAATATTGTTTGTTGTTGTTGTAATTAATATTTTCGTTTTGGGCACATTTGTTTTATAATATAATTAATTTTATATTTTTTATCTACATATATTATATATGTATATATAAAAAAAATGAAATTCATTTATTTTTATTTATTTAATAAATTCAAGAAAAAAAGCTCAATAATTATTTTATTTTTATTTTTAATTATTTATATTATTATAATAAAAAAATTGGGTTTTATATTATTAATTAATTTACGTTCTTAAAAAAATTATTTATTTATTTATTATTTGTGATTTTTATTTTCTGTTTTAAAAATTTATTTATTTTTAATGTTAATATTAAAATATTTAATTTTAAAGCTATAACAAGAGATAATTATTTTTTACATAAAAAAATATTATTAAAAGTAAACCAATTAGTAATGTTAAAATTCGTGTTGGCAAATTTCTATTTCCTGTATTGCCTGATAACATTTCTTCTCGTTTTCTTAGCCTTGCCTGAAAATAAAAGAAGACAAATAGTTAATGTGGATTTATATAAAAAATAGTAAAATAACAAGAAATTGGATAAAAATCAACTGTCAAATATGCTTTGTCTAAAAATTCTGTCCAGTGTTATTCCCCCCCCCCCTCCCCCCCCCCCTCCCCCCCCCCCTCCCCCCCCCCCACCCACCAAGTGCTGTTGATATTAAGAGAAAGATGAGTGATCATAAAGACATTTCGATCCTGAATCTAGTGGATTTGATTTTGGCTAGAGAAATCATGGCCAGCGGCAAGAGAATTTTTGAACTTTGTAGCGGCTCACTCATTCAAAATGTATAAACACTTACATTCGTTTACCGCCACAATATAATCATATATGTTGGCGCGCCCATCAAAAATTATATTCATTTATACCGCGATATATCAAACATATATATATTACATATATGTATGTATATTAGCGTTCTCGTGTGAAAAAACTAACACTCACACGCAACCGCAACCGCAATAGCCGGACCAACGAACATAACCAAAGCAATCTTGATTATACAAAGCCATAGTCTACAGACATTTGAGCGCCCTGTGCGAGAATTGTTGGAGCGCCCCTGTTATTTTTTTTAATTTATAAAAAATTGAATTATGAAATTGGGAGTTTAGTAAGAAAATAAGAAATCAAATTTAGAGCAAGTTGCAATTGCAATCCGACATTTTATTGGAAATATGTAGTTTTAAAACTGCATAGGCTCGAAAGACGGAGTACCTAATGTAAGGATGTTAAAATAGTGATTTGGTTAGAAGGAAGTTAGATAAATTTGAGATTAATAGTAGACACTATAATTTTATTTCGTTGCTTTTAGTTCATAATATTATGTAAGGGCAATTAGAATACAATATTATAGTATTTCATAAATATTTTATTTAATAACAATATTTGTAAGGAATTAATTGTATTTATCCATATTAATATATTTTATTGTATTTATAGGCACAGGTTTTTGTATTAAGAATATGTTATGTAAATATTAAATTAATAATGACAATCATTAAACACAGTTTTCTTTTCAAAATCTACTTTTCGCGCTTTCTTGCTTGCGAAAGATTTTAGTACTTCGGAGAAATCGATACTTTGGGCTACATCATTTTCAATTGAAAGAATTGCTAATGAACTCAACTTTTCTTGCGACATAGTTGACCTCAAATATGTTTTAATTAATTTTAATTTTGAAAAACTTCTTTCACCATTGGCAACTGAAACAGGTGTAGTTAATAACATTCTTAAACTAACCCATACATTAGGATATAAATCTTCAATTTTATTTTTTCTAATGAAATTAAGAATATTGATTGGGGACGAATCATCAAGAAGCTCGACAAATTTTTTAATACTGATGAGTTAATCACATAAAATACCCCATTCAATATCGGAAGTCTCACCAACTGTTAAAACTAACCGAGATCGTTACAGTGCTTTTCAAGTTCTTCTCGTTCTGGCAGAATTTTTTAGTCGTAGAGGAATCCTCAGGTTTCGGCATGCTGGTTAATTAGTTCAAACCGTTCTTGAATCGACATCATTACGGTATCTAGCAATATGTTGAAAAATTCTATTTCAAATTGCTTTTTAGGCGTTAAAATGGGCTCATCTCTACTCTCGTAATTAAGGACTGTATCGAAAAGAAAGTAGCCACAAAAAAATGTAGTTTTCTTCGCCGTGCTCTAATTCTATTGTAACGGAAAAGTGCCATTAGATAGAATAGCTTTTTGTAGGTAAATATTGCGTTTGATTGTTATAATTTGTTACCCAGTTGTAATTATGCCACGAATTGAAGAAGAAGTGCGTAAACGAACTTTGCATAAATTTTGCATTGAAAACGGTGTTTCGTTTAGAAATTTAGCAAAGCGCGAAAATATAAGTAAAAATGCAGTGAGAAAAATAATTAATAAGTCTGGGGAACATCGTACGGTAAAGGATTTCCGAAAAAACGGTCGAAAACAAGGTCCCAGCAATCCCAAATTAGAGCCAAAATTGTGAGTGAAATTCGCAAAAACAAATCAATGTCTGTCAGAGAAAAAAGTGTACTTGAAGACATATAAGAAACAAAAAGTTCCGAAACGAAGTGAAAAAAAAAAATTGTATGTTAAAACCGTGCAACTGCCCATTATAAATTTGGAGCTGTTAAAAATCCACTGCATCACTTTTGTGGAAAAACAGTAAACTCCGCCAAATTCACCAGAACTTTGACCAATTGAAAGATATAGGGCAATTGCGAAGCGTTACTTGAAAAATAATGGTAAACTAGCAAAAAATTTAACAAAGTTCAAAAAGTTAGTACAAAGCAACCAGACAAATGAATAAAACTACTGTGCAGAATCTAAGTAAAGGCATCAAATTAAAAATTCGGCATCTATTTAGAAAATAATTTCTCAAATGTTTTAAACATAAAATCTTCTAATTAGAAGTCTGCTTTATGATAAAACATCATTTTATAATACTTAAAATTGTTTTTTTGTGTTTAAAATTGCTTTTTTTTGTGGATACTTTCTTTTCGATACAGCCCTTAAATTGCCGTTTTACATATCTTATTCGTTTTGTTGATTGAAAGTCAGTTTCAGAATCGAGGAGTCCGGCAAGTTCTTTGGCAAAATAGCTTTCTCAAACCGGTTTGTTTGTAATCTTTGAAAAATTAATATGTACATCCTTTGATTAAATCCGCGGTTTTGCTGACATCGATATTTTAACCCTGCATAGATTTACAGACAATATTTATTTGAAACAAAACGTCATAACAAATGATCAACGATACAATAAAATTAAAGTCTTTAATTTGACGAGCTAAACTGAACGTTTCGTGTGTTATTTCTGTATCGTGCTTCTCTTCGTTCTCACCAAGTTTGATAAGTGCATCGTGAACATCTCCAATTTGGTAACGAACAGCCTTAACACTAGAAATTTTTGCTTCTCAACGTGTGTCGCTAAGTCTTTTTAATGTCAATGATTTGACATGATCGGTTAATATTTGCCAACGATTAACAGACGCGGCGAACAATGAATAAAGCCTTCCCAATAATATTCCAAATAATGACAAGGACTTTAAAGTAAGTCGATTTAGCTGCAGTGCACAACACCAGGTTTAAGTTGTGGCATCCAGAGGTCATGAAAAATGCCAATGGATTTTGATTCAAAATTCTCTTTTGAACACCACTGTGTTTGTCTTTCATATTTGCGCCATTGTCGTATCCTTGACCTCGCCAGTATTTCAATTCGATTTTATTTTTTTTCAACAAATTTAAAATCGTATTGGATAAACTTTCGCCGCTAGCATCAGATGACGCAGTAAAACCTAAAAATTTCTCACATATCTTGACTTTATCATTTGATAAATCAACAAATCTTATAGTCAGAGATAATTGCTTGGATATTCGGAGTACAGTCAGCAATGATGGAAAAATACTTTGCATTTTGAATACATGAAATTAGTTTTTGAGTGACTTTTTCAGCCATCAATTCAATTATTTCGTTTAAAATATTTTTTCCACAATAATGAACAGATAACTCGTTTTTAGGGTTCGACGAACGTGTTCCAACATGACAGTCAAATTTGGCAAGTATAACTTATCAATCTATTGAAAATATTTTTCCAGCGCTCTGTTTCCTTTTGAATTATAAGTTGTTCCGCTCGATCGATTGTTGATCCTGATTTCAGTCTTGATTCCGTTTCTACCCACGTTTCATAACATATCATATGATTTGGGCTAGTTTCATGTAACTTAATCGCTTTAGATATATGGATCCAATTATTGTAACCTACATTTGCTAAACTTGATTTCAAATTCGTACCACCTCAATCAAAATATAAATAATAGAAGTAAAACGCACGGTCAATAGTTTCAGAATATAATATCTACTGTCGCGGCACAAGTTCGTTATTAGAAAGTACACGGAAGTAATGATTATTGGAGAAATTACAGTTGGTTGCACCTTTAGGATATCGTGTAAGTTGAACTTGCCTGGGACCTTGAACGACCAAATAATCAGTAATTTTATTGTTAAATGTTTTAGGCTAAAAAGCTGGATCTGAAAAATGTCTTAAGTTTAAGTTTGCAGAATCGTCAACGTTTAATTGGTCGGATGCAGATGGGGAAATCAACTGATCTTCTATTGAAGCGCTTTCGTTAGAATATTCGATCGAAGGAACTCCTGGCATATTCGAATTATGAATTTCATAAACCACAACACATTAAAAAAATTAGTTTTACCGAAATACATATGTGTGTAATGTGTATATAGTAGCGGCATGGTGGCATTAGAATGCAATACAGGATGATAAAAAATTTTCTTATTTTATAACGTTTTTATTAACTCGCTTTTTTGTCTGTCTGCTTGTCTGTTCGGTACAAATTTTGCAATCGATTTTAAACTAGCTTCCCGATGAGCTAGAGACTTGAAACTTTAAACATAGCTCAGAACTGGATGACAATGCAATACTCAATAGTTTGTGATATATTTCCACTCCAAGTGGTGCTGTAAATTACGTTTTTCGAGATCGTTACAATAAACCGACGTCATATAGTATGCTGATTTTTTATGCATACAAAATTATAGTATGAAAAAATTTAAAGTGTATTTCAATGAAGACCTGATAAAAATTCAGAACAAAACAATTCGATCAATAACTTGGCACCTCCAAGTTAAGTATATTAATTATTTGGCGACAGGTTCGATAGGTTGCCGAACAAAAGTTGGATCTAAGTTTGTTATCCTTCAAGAAACCGAATACATAATGATAAAATATTCAAGTATCCGAATACATGAATACAAAATAACCGAGTTGGCAACACTAAAAAAACAGAAAATAAATTAAATAAAAAAAACTTTTTAATATATCACGTTTTTAAAATGGACTAAAAAGAAGAAAATAATGTTTCCTTGCCTCACAGTACAGAAAATTCTGAGAATTTACGATTGTAAGTTTTCAGCAACTATGAGAATATTTGGAAAATTTAAAACGAAAAACGTGGAGCGCATATAATGGTATAATACGGTTCTGATGGCTACATAATACATACTAAAGAAAGCTAACTATTGTATTAAAAGAATTATAGTTAACATCACTTGTCTGGGAGCATAATTAATTTGTTAATGAACCATGTATCAAAACTTCGTTAGATGCGCTCCACGTTTTTCGTTTTAAATTTTCCAAATATTCCCATAGTTGCTGAAAACTTACAATAGTAAATTCTCAGAATTTTCTGTACTGTGAGGCAAGGAAACATTATGTTCTTCTTTTTAGTCCATTTTAAAAACGTGATATATTAAAAAGTTTTTTTTATTTCATTTTTATATTCAACATTTAGCAAGTTCCATTAGAGTGTAAAATACAATTTTGCGCCCCTAAAAGTTTTGCGCCCTGTGCGGCCGCACACGTCGATCAACCCTCGAGCCGGGCCTGATAAAGGAATTAGAAACGAGGAAAGAACCAAAATTTCCATAGTAAAACTCTTAAAATATATGGGAAATCGCTTTTTTCCTAAGACAAATTTGTAAATGAAAACGTTACAAATTCTTAATTATGATTTCTGAAATTTTTTTATAAATGTTTGAATTTTAACATAATGTTGTTTGTCTGGTCAAATTGAAATAAAAGCTTGCTACAAATCGTGTGGTTATTAAGTCAATATAGATTACATAGATGGCAGTGATGGCAGTAATCATTTTATAAAATCGTACCAAAAAATATTAAACTAAACAACGCTTCTTGATGGATCATGCAGTGAACTTTTCTTAAGATTTGCTTCATTCCGAGGTCTTCCAAGTGCTTTTGGAGCAGAGCAATGGCTCCTTTTTTTTCGCCAACCATTGCCGGCTCTCCCTCAGTTGTTATGGACACTAGCTGTGATAGGTCCAGATTTAGGTCGGTTGTGTACTGCAGCAATGTTTTAAGAATGTCAACTCCTGTGGTATCACCCTTCATAGCTAAGAGCTGAGCTAATTCTTCAATAATTTCGAAATTTGGTTTTACACCACGAATAAACACTGCAAGCTGCGCTGTATCCGTGATATCTGTACTTTCATCAATGGCTATCGAGAAAAACTGAAAATTTTTGCAGTGCTCTTTTAAAGATATTTTTAGATTCGCTAACATTCCTTCGATGCGTCGTATAACGGTTCCTGCAGAAAGACTAATATTTGAAAACAAATTCCTTTTCTCGGGACATACAATCTCTATTACGGTCTTCAAACAATTTTTCACGAATTCCTCGTCAGTGAAAGGCTTTATTTTTTCTGCTACCATCTTCGATACTACATAGCTAGCATGTGTATTGTTTTCAGCTTCTGTGTTTTGTAAAAATAATATCCCAGAATAGCGTATTTTTGTTTTTATTTGGAATTCGCTCAAATATGTATGTAAGTCGATATTTCGCATATTAAATAACATAATTTGTCTGCGGGCCGTATATGTATGATATTTCGGTTGGGATTCGCGGGCCGTATCCAACCCGCGGGCCATACGTTGCGGACCCCCTGGTCTAAGGGAACATACAAAATGAGTAAAACATAACCTCAACATTTTTTACTTCACTTAATAACAAAAAATAATGCGATATTAGTTTAATTTTTTAAATTTATGGTAATAAAATAAATTTAAAAAAATATATTTTAGCTTTATTGTTGTAAATTAATATCAAATATGACCTAGCGGAGAATGTTGGCATAACTGGTTGTACTCATGAAAAACATGTAGAGCAGATACGAGTACATATGTAGTTAATTTAGCAAAGACCTAAACCATAAATGCTTATAAGTACTTGCGGTGGTCGATTGGAAAGCCACTATATCAAACATCTCGAAATAATTTCAATTAGTTCTTTAATCTGCCGCTTAGTTCTCTAGCGTGTAGCGATTTTTCAAATTTGTGATTGGCCTTCGGAATTCGATACGTTTTCTTTGAATATTTTGTGTAAATATGTACAAATGATAATTCGTAAACAAAGTATGTACATAAAATAATTACCTGATATAAATTATCTTCACCAGGTGGATCTAAGCATGTAAATTCACAGCATCGTTCACCTACTCGAAAATTTTTACAAAACTGAAATGAAATAAAAATTTTATATTTTATTAATGAAATAACACTTATACTGTTTAGATTAGAATTTTTATCAACTCTGACAAAGAAATTTAATTTAACAACTCGTAAAATTAACGGATAACTGCTAAAAATATTTGTGAGATGTGAAAAGTGTAATAAACTTTGTAATTTATAGTGCAATGCCGTCATGAATATACAGACCAGGCCAATGACTACAAACAATGGCGACACACTAAGTCTCCGCCGCTGTGTGGCAGTGTAGTAAAGAAATTTTTTGTTTTGTTTATAGACCATGTTTAAATGTCAAATTTTCTTAAACCGCAAGAGCTGCCATCTTTCAGAAAACTCCGAAAGCATAAGCAACTTTCACATAATGCCACTAGCTGCCACTAAATATTTGCTGTCAAAAATTGTATGACAGTTTTATGTGTGCATTTTGTAAACATAAAAAAAAATATTTTCGTATCATAAAAGGGACTATTATTAATACATAATAATTAAATTGATTATGGTTGTCCCCTTTTAAAAAACTTCAGTATATTTGTTTGATATTTAGTGTAGTAACATATGTGGCAAATGCTCTGCACTTTTTCTTTGATCGTGCTGCCTCTTTCGGGAAATATGATTTATTGTTTCATGTTAAAATAAGTTTTTTTTTTTGTTTACAAGTACAACAAGTACAAGTTTACAGTACATAATTAAATTTTTATTTGGTTTAATTTATTTTCAGTAATATTTCCAATATTTTATTATTAAAATACATAATATACTAGATTTATCTATAACATTTGAATTTACATTGAATAAACCGCAAATACGCATGGGATTCTTCTTTGATCAGAAAGTGCGTGTCTTCATTCTTTAAAGTAGTATGCTGGACTAAAAAAAACTAAATGAATAATAAAATGTTTTTGGACAAAACAAAAACCAAAAAGAAATATCTTTTCTTTATTATTCTGCCGCCTAGTGGAGACACTTAATGTGTTTCAATTTGTAAAAATAGCTTGTAGTCATTGGCTTGTATAATCTAGAAGGCATTATACATTGTACAATTTGTTTTATGTGTGGTAGAAAAGCTACTTAAAAACTAATTTAATGCAATAAAAAAATGTTTCCGCCCTAAAAAAAAAAAAAAAAAAATTGGCACACGCTAATTATTTTAAATCGCCGTATGAAACAACTGAATGTTGATGATCATTGTGATGACTGACACATCTAAAATTATTATTCTCTGCGACTGTTGTTTTGATGTTATGGTAAATAGCTCAACTAGACTTAATTAAATCTCAGACATAACATAACGCTGCGTGGTGTATATATTATACATACATATATATATATATATATATATATATATATATATATATATATATATATATATATATATATATATATATATATATATATATATATAGATGTAGAGATAATTCTTGTGTATTCAATGGATTGTAATTTTCATCACAAATTGTTTTTCGTTTTTCATGGGCAATTTTACAATGTTTTTGGCGGGAAAGTTGGTTTTTGGTATGGGTATAATAAAACAATACCATAAAAATGTTTATGACATCGCTAATCAGATTGACTTTATTACGAGAACTCAAAGAAGACACCTAATAATTATTTTACTCTCAATTACGTTATTTCGACAACATAATAAATATTGAACTAGATAATACCGATTCTTAATTTTGCATCATGCAATGTACTCAGGTAAGCCTATGTGAATTTTTTGCACAGGCAGTGTCGGAAATAAGGAAAATCCCATATTCAAAACGTTAGTTTTCTGCATTGTATACTACGTAGTCGCATGTCTTCCTTAGCAACGTGAGACCAACTGATTTTTCTCATGGTAATTTTTTTGATCCCCGATTTTTTTTTGACGTGATAACGTTTTACACCGCATGTTCAGAAAACTTATTCGAAATTTAGCCCTTGGTCGGGGGCAATTACTCATCAACTATAAGCATTACCTTTAATTTAAAGATATGGTTGCTTAGATTGGTCCTTCGGTTTTATGTGTCACGCATAATATTATTGCGATGACGTCATCCGGCGGCAAAGGAACCCGCGCCGCGAACCTCTGATTTCGACCGATTTAAATGCTTGAACCACTGTAGCGAGAGAATGGACCATCCGATCGGAGATTAGATGGTGTCAATTTTTGCGTAAAAAACCAGTGGTGGTTAATTAATTTTAAATTAAATTAATTAATTTCCACATAAAATTTAATTAAAAATTCAAACTACAAAATAGGGATTTATAGAGTTTGAGGGCACTATGGCAAGAGAATGCCTCATCAGATCGGAACAATTCGGTTATTAATTTGTGCTTAATAATACTGTGGCAGATAATTTATTTTAAATTAAAATAATTAATTTTCACATAAATTTTAATTAAAATTTAAATTTACAAAATGGCGATTTACAATGCTAGAGAGCACTATAAAGGGGGAATGCGTGATTTGATAGGTCAAATGTCAGTGTGGACTCTGATATAAAATATATTTGACCTAGACTGCGTATTTATCATACTAACCTCGGCGTCTTTGGGAGGCACTAGTCTGCGGAACTCACATTCATCAGGCACATCTCCGCTGAGACCCTGCGCTTCATATCGTATTTCTCATACCATTGCCCAGTACTTAATCGTTTGCAAACAATCACTGTATTCTCATTTCATGATGCTAATAATAAAGAAATTTATTTTAACAAACCCATACATCGTGCCATTTCTCGCACCTCTTATAAACGTTATCACGGAAAACACCTACGGCCGTGTAGAAGACACAGCCTACCCCGAATTTTTAAAACCCGCTTATAGATATAAAGGTTCAAACATAATGTATCCGTTCTGTGCACTCCGTTTTATTAGTTTTAAAAACGGAAAAGTGGATACAGTGAGCGGAGGGGAAAAAGCGGAGTGGACATTAAACACAAATGTAAACAAAGAAATATCTGACTTTTTATTTGAACCAACTTTTAAAAATATTCTGGAAACAGCTAAATCGTTTTTTTTGGCCCTAAAGCCTACGTTAGTTTTTTAGTAGAGTAGCGAGTATTTTATGTGGAGTTCGATTGGGCAAAAATAATTAAGTTACTGTAAAAAAAAAATGATTATAATCATTTTGCGCGTACGATTGGGCAGAAATAATCATTTATTTTTTGATTATAATCAATTTTGACAAATCTTGATTTTTTGAAAGATTTACCAATACCAACAAAAAAGAAATGTTAATCACAATTGTGACAATTCAAGACGTCAAAAATTTCGTAATTTTTAATCACTTCTTAATTTTTACGAGTTCGTTATTTATTAATAAATAAGTTGTGTTATTAAAATAATTTTTGTGACAAAATCTGTGTAATTTTGTGAATAATCAAACTAAAAATTTACTGACGGTTAACATAACCTCAAAAAAAATATTCACATATATTCACCAATACAACAATCAGATAAGTCATGCTGCTGGTGCGTACGATTGGGCATCAAAAACTTGATTATTTTTAACAAACCCAATCGAACTCGATACATTAGTAACTAAATGGGTCTGAACAGCAAAATTTTAGTTGAGTAGATTAGTAAATCATTTAGTCGAGCCGATCCATTTTATTCTATTTTTTTTAGTCGAGTAAGGTCCCCACCACTTTTCAAAACAAAACAAAATAAAAACAAAACAAGTGCGAAACTGCGAACATGTTGATTTAGTCGAATTCTCACCTCAGTTCATTTTCATTAGTTGCCGCAAGGATGTCATCTCATTGGAGCGAAGAAACAACGAAATATATAGAACATGGGTGTTTATTCACTTTGTTGCGTAATCTCTTCATTTTGAAGCACTGCTAACTCACTTGTAACTTGTACTCGACTGTATTGCGAACGTTTTATGGTCAGTTCATCGATTTTAGTTACTAAAATACTTACTACTCGACTAAATTTCTAACGTAGTTTGAACAAGGCTTAAATGCTGATTTATTTCAAATCAAAAATTTATTTTTATTTGAAGAAATTGTTTATTACAAAATAGTTTGACTAGCGGAATTAATTATGCTTTATGAAATTGATAATGTGGAGCGGAGAAACCCGGCAAAGAGTAGCTGTTGCATTCTGATGGAGAAGGCAGGTGTGTTACTCTCTCAAGGATTAGTGAAAATATCAGCTCCTAAACGAACTTAATTTTTTCATTATGTCGACTGTGATTTGAATAATTTTAGACTTTTCGGATAAATTTAGTAACGACTAAAAAGGATTTTATCAGAGACAAGTATTCTCGATCGTAATCTCTAATTACAGTTAATAAACCAAGCTCCTGTGTAATTCAGCTTAGAAATAAATATTTACCCGCTTTGGCTTATATGACAAGACTGGACAATATGAGTCCAGTGTCACATTGTCGAACATTAGCAGCCAGCCTTCAGAGACGCTGTGTGGCGGTTTTGAAAAACAAAAGGCTACCCTACTAACAGAGCACGAAAATTAAGAACCCAAAAATTCACGGCCCCTAGGCACGTTTCTAGTTTCCTTAGGCATTAATCCGCAAATGTGACCACTCAGCACTGCAAAAAGCAAGACTACATTCATTTATATCATAAATATTAATTGTATTTGATATGGTGTTAGATTACTGATCATTTGATTAGTTACTGTCTTAGTATCTTGCGCTGGATCTAAACCCATCCGATCAATACAGAGGAAGAATAAGGCAGACCTGTTCAGACCATTTAGAATCACATATTTTTTGACCGGATGTTTGGTATCAAATTAACTTTGCAATAACCCTGAAGAGAGCTTCATACAAAATGATATAGATGAATAATAATGAGCAAAGAAGCCAAAGAATACTGCAATATCGCGAATAACATACTCGTATTAGCCCTCCAGGCTATTGAATATCTTCATAGATAATTGGTTTACATGGTGTATGTGACTTGTTTTTGTTGCCCCAATATACCAAAATTCGCACTGCAGTTTTAGTCAAATGGTTCACGAAGGTGGTAGGACCCTCCGTCGATGTAAGCTTGTTGATTTCCTTAAATTGAGGTGAGAGTTTACCAAACCGAAATTGTAACTTATATTGGTGAATATTTTAGGTGGTCATCTCCAAAGATTGATTTTACTGCCTCAAACTAAACCTGAAAAGAAATGTTTGTCTCTGAATTGATAGTTTGGAAATTTAATTAGGAAAGACTGGAATAATTCTTGTATCGAAATTGTTTCTAATTGAATCGCTTTGTTGGGTGGCAGAGTACAAGAAAGCAGGAAACGACTACCATGGTTCTGATTTTTTATTTATTATGGTAATGGCTGTCTAATGAAATCAGTCGGTGAGCTCGCCTCAACATGATGGAGCAAAAAAATTCGTGATCACGAAATCTCTCGTTATATTATATTCACACCTTCTTATGTCTAGATTAAACAAAAGGTTCACTTTGTTGTCATTTTGATAAATTTCTTAACACCAAAATAAAATAACAGGAATGCTAAGCGGAAAATTCGAAAAAACCTCTAGAAAAGATACACTGTTCCTGAGAGTAAAATCGAAGGCAGCAAATAGTAATTATCAGCAAAAATAAGTTACAATTGTTAAATTCACTTAAAATTAAATATAAAATCGACTATTCTGCTGGTGCCAGAAGAATCCATTGCTGTAGCGGAATCCATAATTTCAGCTATAATAGCCACTAAGTTGTCGGTAAACACAAATACATGCAAATGTATACCAATTTGTAACAACTCTGATGTTGTTATCTGATACTCTTGCTTCTATATGTCCCCAATTTTAACGTTTTTTGTTTTTTATACCACTTGCTTCACTTATACCTCTGAAATTATTTGATGGTATTTGAGTGGTCGGCAGTCCAATTAAAAGATGGTTTAATGTTATCCAACTCATCGCTTGACAGGATACAAATTGGCTTCAAATTTAATACGGCTTCAATTTCGGTAAGTAATGTTGACATTTCTTGAGATAAAATTTTGGTCTAATGAATTCAACTACTGCACTTGGCAAATCACCCATTTAACTCTTTTGCATTATATTTGACACATCTATTACTATTACAGAAATGTATGACTTTTCGGACTAAAGTTTTACAAGTACTACTTCGAACGTAAGGTTGTCATCAATAAGGTAGCCCCAACATGTAAGTTTCGAAGGTGGTGCTCATTTACTGGAGCTTCAACCATGGAATTTTTCGCCGGTAAAATTAATAGATATTGGATGTTAAATTTGATGTTTGCTTTATTCAGCGTCCTCCAACTCGAAACAATTCAAATTTTTCAAGGAAAGGCTGAAGATATTTGAGACGACTTGCTCGGGTGATAGAGGTTTTTTCAGCTTTAACCGTTGAATGTCATTAATAAATTCCTTGTTCTGTACGAGCTTGAATATTATTTTTTCTGCAGTTTGTAGTTTCGACATATTAATCAATTTACCTTGTACCTGAAAATATTTTTTTAAACTTAAATTAATAAATCGAGAAACAAAGGTCAAAACAGTTTATTAAAACTTGAAAATTTCTCTGCTTTTTATGAGTACTGCGCCACACAACTCAATCCGTGGGATTAATACTTGCTTATCACGTGAGTCCTTCATTTTTGCCATGCATTAGTTTCTGATGGTCAGCCATTCGGTAATTATGTTATGTGGTAATTGGTCGTCTCATCCCAAATTTTGAGTCCATAAACTCTATAGGAAAATTTTGAAGGAGACGGTAATTGGTGCGATCCAGCTCAATGAAATACGTCTTTTCCTGGGTTTCAATAAAACAAAGTGCTCGGACTGTTTGGAACTCTTCAGTTTCGTCTTCTCGTGCATTGAAATCGTGAATTTAATTTAGTCCACATTTATCTTATTTATCTTTTGTATTTTTTTGGCTAATCATTTTCTCAGAGAAAAGCCTGATTTCGATAGAATTCATGTTATTTGTTGCTTTATGCCTCTGGCCTCTTCTACGGGTCAGTACCAGTCATCAGGTCATATATATAAATGTTTTTGGTTTGCTTCCTTTGAATATCTTTTCCTATGACATTCTGCGGCTGCATTAAGTGTACTTACAATCTTCAACAGTTATTCGTATTTCTTCTTCCGAAAATTTGGCCGTTTTACCCTTTGGCATTTTCTAATTCCCTGAACTTTGGTAAGAGCTTATCTAAATTTTCATCAAAAATCTAGTGCTGATTGTAAGCGATTGAACGGCTTCATGATCAGGTAGTGCCCTGCTATTATCCAACTTAATACAATGTTCTGCTAGCAACTCGAAGAATTTGTCGGAACAAATTAGTATATCTGTATCTGCGGTTTTGTATAAAAATGGATCGGCTAAATCAAATTGATTGACATAATGACTGTTTGCCCAAAGTGTGGTTGCTTAGAAGTTAGCTTTCTACGGATAATCGTAATTGAAACTGACCCTATGTTGTATCCCGTTTTATAACCTCCAGTTCCGGAAATGGTTAGTTTTACGTTGCAATCTTTAGACGCAATTTCGGTGATGAAGGAACATTGGGAGCCTGGGTCCAATAATATGCGACACGTTTGCTTATTTTTTAATCCGTCGTATACATTCACCAGTGCGGTGTGTAGTATTGCAGTCCCAATTTGGGTTGAATAATTCTCCATTTTTGTGTCTTCCTTCGGTATTTGGATGGTTTTCGAAGCTGGATTTGAAATGCTGAAATTCTCTGGTTGGTTCTCATGAATAAGCGTGTGGTGTTTTCTTCCGCAATATCCGCAGCTAAACTTTGATTTACAAGTGAAAACATTATGGTTGTTATTTAAACAATTGAAACAACGATTGAGTTTTTATAAAATTTCACTGTTTCACAGACCTCTCTCTGTAGAACAATTATCTGTGCGGTAACTCGGTAAATAGTTCCACACGCTCGATTTGACAGTAAAAACTATCGTTAATCAAATAATAGAACTTAACTAAATTGAGGAGAAACCTCTTATAATAAACTCAAAGAAAGTTGTCGACTAATTATGTGACATAAAGTTAGTATATAACCAGATAAAAGGATATTACATGTGACAATTTCTTGTAATCCCTAAAACATCATTATCTAAATTCATTTTTCATACCCAGAAATCCTATATATTCAATTACGAATGTAATCTTCTTCATAATATAACGTCTATATATTGCTTGTAATTCCAATTCATTTTTTATATACGATGGTATAAAATACAAAACAATTTCACGCGATAATCTCGTCTAATCGACCGTGAAATTAAAAAACCTTGTTAAATAATAATCCCGCAGATACGTACTCGTATACTCGGGTATATACACAAAGATTAAAAGAAAACATAAAATCTTAACCATACTACCCCTAAATCTATACTCTTCGTATCTAAATCTACCTTAACAAGGAATATCCGTGCATTCACTTACAGTTCTCCAAATGTCAGTAATATTTTATGAAAAAACAAAAAAAAATTGAATTCGATATCTTTGTTCTATGTATACACGGTTATCGATTAGTAATCAAATCTGTTAAATTATTCAAGTTCAATTTCACCGCGCATTTTCCCTTCATCATTTCTAAGGATTGCAGTTCAAGTTTTTCTTTCGACATTCCATGCATATGTGCATTCAACTAGTAGTTGTATTGATTTTTTTTTTTTTTTAATGTATAGGTAAAGGTATTTACAAATAATACTTACATAGGGTGGATCACAGTAAATAGCTTTGCACCATAATGGTTCGGAATGATAACAAACGCATAGACTGCACACTCCCGGGCCAGGAACATATAGTAAACCGTGTGCTACAGTATTACCTTGAAAATCTATGCAATCTTCTTCTAATGCAACTGAAAATAGAAATAAAAATTCAATTTTTATTTGTCAATCAATATGTGTGTGTGGCTTAATTTATGAATAATAATTATCGCAATTTTCTTGTTATCCCAATTTTCAGATCAATGAGCTTTTTATCGCGTGCTTATCCAAAATAAACTGTCATTGACTTTTTTTTTTGTTTGTTGTGTTCATTCATATGGAAGTGTTTATTAGTGTTGTTTTTTGTTGTTGACAAATTTAATTTTAACTAGTTAAATTAAATCGAATGGAAATTTATCGTTTCCATATATTGAGGACCTTTTTGATCATTTAATTTTGTGAAATGTAAAAAAACGAAGTACGTGACCTTCAGACCTTCAATGGTGGTTATAAATAGAATGTTATTTTAATGAATTTGTAACGACTACCACAGTGGGCGCTACGTCAATTTACACCTTACTAAATTTTCGCATAAATTATTTGGATTTTATTAAATTTATCCTCAAGCGGCAATCAGATTTGTTAATTAACACTTGGTTGAAATTAGCTTTTCACACGAATGCTACATATATGTATGTATTATGAATTTGGTACTTATTGAGGTTTTACAAATTTTAGCTGTTTTGAAAGACAATGTTTTATCGTGTTTAATTTTGACAAATTCTATTTAACAATTCAAATTATAAAGCAAGATGTTCTGTTTCTCGAATATAGCCAATTAGATTGAAACTTTACCGGGTGAACCTTTTTTACAGACTAGCGAACTGTTATTGCTGACTCGTACCCTGTCAGCAATCTAATTCTGTTTCGATCCGGGGAAAACCCTGGTTACTTTGGCTTCGAGAAGTCTTGTTTAGGTGAGCCCATGTTTCTAAAAGGATTTTCTTGCCTTGAAAGAATGTGTTAGCCACTATAACATCGTGCGAGATTGCAAGGTACAACATTCTCAGTGGGTCTGATTTTTGCCAGTTATACCATTCAAACCATAAATCAGGAGTCTGATATGGTGGTCAAATATAGATCCCATTAAATGATACAAATAATTTTGTAATGAGTCTTTAAACTCAGTGGTTGCATGTACGTGGATTATTGAGACGTTGGCTATCTTCATGCGCAAGCGGAACTTAAACATTCGATTTGTGGCGGCCTAGAAATCCAAGAGGACCTTTCTTACCTGCGGGCCAAGAAAAAACCAATACCAAGATTATTAAGTCATGTCCATTGTATAGCAACAAATAGGCAGAGACACATGGTATCCTCTTTTAGGCCATCGAGTTTCTTTTTTCATCGAGATCTATGACTACTACCCGAAACTCTTTCATGATCGTGACAAGGCTCCCAAATGCGCCAGTATTTTGTAATGGCTACACACTTTTCACGTGCATTCATACAGGTTTGTATGAATTTCCAACAGAACAAACAAAAATTTTTACTCGTTACGTTGGAAATTCATAGAAGCTTTAAGGGCCCAATACACGAAAAATGCAAAAAATGCTTGAAGAAAGTGTACCTTTTCTAGAGAATTACTGATCGTATCAGCGTAAACCATATATTAAAATATTCTTTGAGGTTTTATTTAGTTAATCACGGTGGCTTTTCCGAATTTTCCGCTTAGTTTTCCTGCTATTTGATTTTAATTATGACCAGTTTTGGCCAAATTTGGCATCGAAAATGTACCTTTTCTCAAACACCAGCCGATGAAACTAAGATTTTTTTATATCAAAATGCGCAGGAGATAAAACTGAATTTATTCACGGTGGCTTTTTTCGAGTTTTTAATTATTAATCGAGAAAATTGCAAAAAATTAATAAAATCGTTTATTTTGATTATTAATGTCAATTGCGTCTAAGATAAAATTTTACCTCATCTCTTTTTGTTTAGTTCTATAAACTGTTATTAGATGGCAGTTTATTTTGTATATGTAGTAAAAACGAAATTTGCTAAACCATTTTTTCGTCTATCCAATATAATTTTTGTTGTACTCTTCTTGCGCACTTTAATTACATACTATTATTTTACTCTTCTAACTCACAGTTTTTATATTTATTAATTTTATTGTATTTACAACAACACAAATGTACATATATATTTTTTTTTTTTTGTTTTGAAACAAAAATAAATAAATCATTATTCATACATAGCTATCTACATTTTTCGTAAAACATTCGAGCCATACAAAAAAAATTAGATCGTTTATGAAAAATTTTTGGAAAGGAAAAATTATATGTATTGTGTTTCGATGTTTTATTGTGTTTTATAATTTTTGTGCAATTTGAGATCGTTCGATCAAGAGATCGGTTGACTGGACTTCGGTTGTTCTGCTATAGGGCATTGAAGGTGGAACTGATTTTCCATTTTAATTTTTTTAGTTTTAGTGGTCACGCGCTATGGATCTGGTTTCTGTTCTAAAACCGATATTTTTTCAGCTAACACTCTTTTAGAAGGGCCTTAAAAATACTAAATTAATCAATTAGGAGTTTTATCTAAGTAAATGGAATCACTCGATTTCATATATTTCTTAAATATATGTAGGTACCACCATTTGGAAGGGGCTTCAAACTTGCCAGTGAATATACCTTTGTGGATGTTTACGGCCTAGTTTGGCCAGCATGTTTGGTTGAATCAAAAAACTGTAATTGTTGTCGAGAAAATATATGACAGAAATGTCGAAAGGAAATTAAATTTGAAATTAAAATTTTCTTGGTAAAACCGGTCTAGTTATTATATTTTTCGACTTGCGAATTGCGATTTGCTAAATTCATTCTAGATTATTATAAGTAAAATTAGCAATGCAAATTTCTAATACCCTGAATTAAACTAAGTGAAATTATGTTATGTTCTGTATTTCATACATACATAATGTATTATATTGAAATAGTTTGCAACATCGTTTTTAATAAATTTTGTGCATTTAACCTACTATACCGATCTCTAAGAATTATGTTGCAAACTATTTTACTATATACGCAAGATTTTATATTGGAAGATTTTGTCTTGCGAGATTTTGTAAATGCGACATTTTATAATGCGAGACATTGCTTGCGATTTTTTTTTTTTAAACAAGATTATGTAATGCAATATTTTGTAATGCGAGATTTAGTAGGGATTTTCATTTGTTGTCCGTGACTACTAGAACTAAAAAAAATTGAAATGCAAAACCTTCAATGCCGCATAATAAGACAACTGAAGCTTAAAACGCTTAAAATATATGTGTCCGATTTCGTTGTATAAGGAACACGATAAAAATTAAAAATGAATACGCCAATTATATTTTCTGAAAATTCCAAAAACACATAAACCATCATACTTTTGACTTATTACAGTGGGTGTTTTGCTAACAAACTAATTGAATTTAAAACGCAACATATCAGGGAACTGGACGAAAATCAGAGTATGCTTGTTTTATCTGATCAAAATAAAAAGGAATGCCATGATTTATCAGATGCAAATTCAACATTTGCCCTTTTTCCTGAACAAAAACCTGATTTGAATGGTAGAAATTTCATTATTGAATTTGAAACAGCTGAAAAAAATGCTCAAGAGGAAAACGTACATATGTATATTAAATGGCAAACGCATATTAGGTATGCAATATTTTTTCAACGAACTAATAAAAGTTAGCAATCACAATATGGCTTTCGGATGCTTCCTACTGAATTTAAAGTTTATAAGCGAGCGCAGAATCGGATTAAATTCAAAATATTTCGTCTGAAGATCCCAACGAAAAGATACTACATCAAAACTCAATAAATTATCAAAGTGTTTTAGCTGGCATTTCAATCGGTATTATAGAAGAATTTTTTGGTGTCATTGACATACTATATTTGGCACCAAATACATTCAATAAATTACAAAAACAAGTTCAACGTGACATTCAAAAAGGTTGCGACCGAGAAATGTTTAAAGCTGCGATGGAAAAGCAAAACAAATAGCAATTGAAGAAAAAAGCGTAGATTTCGATGGTACACGGACACAATAGTAATTATACCTCACTTAGTGTCGGAACAATTATTGCTCAATCTACAAAGAAGGTCGGTCATAAGGAGTTGTCTTCGTAATAAATATTGCATTCTTTGTCGCAGAGCAGAATTGTAAAAAGCTAAACCTGAACATCATGAATGCAATTCGAACTATGCTGGCCCATCAACTGGAACGGAACGGAATGCTTTAGTAGAAGGTTTTAGAAAAAGAGAAGAACTGTATCTGTATGTTATGCGCTACAACAAAATAATTGCAGATGGCGATGCCAGTGTATACGTAAAAATTTTAGAGGCTAAACCAAACGCAAATACACACATAGAGACAATTTAATGCCGCAATCATTTACTTCGTAATTTTCGGAAACACGCAAAGGAACTATGTACTAATCGCACTAATCTATAATTCAACGAAAACTATTACGAAATCAAATTAATCGATGTTCCAAAGACATAATCTGCGCAATTAAAAAAAGGAAACTTTCTAAAAATTCTCTTCCATAGAAAAAATTGAGGAACTTGCGCTTGACATTGGAAATATCCCATTCCACGTTTTTCAAGACCACAGGAAATGTGCCTCATATTTCTGAAACCGTCAGCGTTACGAAATACCTGAAATATATCAAAGATTTATGGAAAATGAATTATTCAAAGCATTTAGTGGATTATTTAAGCGATTAAAATACCACGCTAAAAGCCTTGTATACGATGTCGACTCAAATGCCGTAGAATTTTTGAATGCAATTGTCGCAAAATCTGTTGGTGGCAAAAGAATTAATTTTTCCCGTGGGCAATCATACACATCACGAGCCAAGTTCGCTGTATTACAACACAACAGTCAAAGGGGACACTATAATCTAGCAGAGTATTCATCAAATTACAGCTGAAAATCGAGAATAGCAGAACTTGAAAAACGACGATTTCTACTAAATAAAAGAGCCACCACAAATCAACCAAAACGACAAAAAGAAAATTAAAGTTTTTTGGAGAAGACTCTGAATATGGAAATCAAACCTGTCAAAATTTGGATAAATCACCTGAAGAGTATACCGAACTTAGAAATGATTTTTTGAAAAAATTGAAAACGGAAGCTGCTGAACGTGACAGAATTGAAAGGTCAACTATAAACCAGTTCAATGAAGCGAAATGGTTTCAAGTGCGTATGAGTCGTTTAACTGCTACAAAATTTGGAGAAATAAGCCGCAATAAAAGCATAAAATTTCTGAAAAGTAAGGTTTCAAATATCTTATATACTTACTACTGTTATTTATTCTAAGTCAACAATATACGGGATGGAAAATGAAAAAAATGCGATAGAGCAATTTTCGAACGAAAATAATACAGAAGTATCGAAATGCGGTGTATTCATTTATCAAAAATATCCATGTCTTGCCGCGACTCCTGATGGATTGATTGGGCATGATGTAATAATTGAAGTAAAATGTCCATTTAACGCTAAAATCCAGAAACGGATTTTAGCAACGTCTTTAATTAAATATTATGCATTCATACATTTAATTATTGTTATTATTAATTTTAAATTATTTGTTTAGTATATAGAATTTATATAAATTTTATTTCTGTGAGCATAAATGAATAACTGAATTTTTATTTGAACAAAAATAAAATGAGTATATCGTTGCTTTTAGAGCTGTGGGGAAATTTAACAAATTTGAATTTTGTTCAAAATGGGATAAGAAATGGCCAGGTTCTTTCCTAATAGGCTATATTCCAGAACTTTATCTAAAAATCATTTTAGAATCCCATGTCCATCGAGCATGCTGAATTTCATCAAAATCGGATAAGAAATGGCCAAATGAGTGAAACCGGCTTTATTCGACCCTTTCTTTATTCATCTGACATCGGGACTCAACGGATTTTTTCTTTTTCTACGTCAAAAATACGATTAAAAAATCCTTTTGAAATATTTATTTCCTTTATAAACCCTAATTCAACTGGAATATAAAATAAAAAACGAAATCTAAGGGCTAGAAAAAGGGCCTAATATTTAATTTAAATATTTTTTGAATCGCGGTGGTAAATCATTTACTAGTCATCAAATAAAAATAATATTAAAGATTTTTCATTTCCGTATAGTCAATTCCTTTTCTAATTTTCCAAAAACTTCACTAAATACAGTATTAGATGAATGGCTTCATGAATATAAAAATTATAGACATAACCAAAATAGCCCGTAAAAAAACTTAAAATTTATCAGACTTATTTGTATGTATTTATTATTTTTTATACATGCACATTGCACATGTTCGGTAAAATTTTTATTGTCATTGAATATTTCATTCATATTTTCTTCTCTTACATTAATGAAAGTCAAACGAAATAAGCAAATGTGAATTCGACAAAAACACGAAGCATTTACAACTTTGTTTGGGTTTTTTGTTATACATGCATATATACAGTATTCTAAAATAACTAGCCGTAAAAGAGAAAATCGTTTTGCATATTTTTCATAATTTAGTGTATATAACTCCATCTATCGTTAGTAAAAATATTTAATATATGTGTCTTAGGTAAAAATGCTATGACGTGTTTTCGTGTATTTGGCCCTTAAGTCAAAAGTAAAAATTTTTTTCAATCTGAATGCTCTTTTTACAGAAATACTTAAAAGTAACATGTAGAAAGTAAAAGGTGAAAAGTAAAAAGTAAAAAACTAAAAAAGTAAAAAGTAAACGGTAAAAGGTAAAAAGTAATAAAATAAAAGTAAAAAAGTCAAAAGTAAAAAATAGAAAGTCAAAAGTAAAAAATAAAATGTAAAAAGTAGAACGTAAAACGTAAATGTAAAAAGTAAAAATGTAAAAAGTAAAAAGTAAAAAAAGTAAAAGAGTATAAAGTAAAAAATAGTAAGTCAAAAGTAAAATGTAAAAAGTAAAATGTAAAAAGTAAAAAGTAAAAAGTAAAAAGTAAAAAGTAAAAAGTAAAAAGTAAAAAGTAAAAAGTAAAAAGTAAAAAGTAAAAAGTAAAAAGTAAAAAGTAAAAAGTAAAAAGTAAAAAGTAAAAAGTAAAAAGTAAAAAGTAAAAAGTAAAAAGTAAAAAGTAAAAAGTAAAAAGTAAAAAGTAAAAAGTAAAAAGTAAAAAGTAAAAAGTAAAAAGTAAAAAGTAAAAAGTAAAAAGTAAAAAGTAAAAAGTAAAAAGTAAAAAGTAAAAAGTAAAAAGTAAAAAGTAAAAAGTAAAAAGTAAAAAGTAAAAAGTAAAAAGTAAAAAGTAAAAAGTAAAAAGTAAAAAGTAAAAAGTAAAAAGTAAAAAGTAAAAAGTAAAAAGTAAAAAGTAAAAAGTAAAAAGTAAAAAGTAAAAAGTAAAAAGTAAAAAGTTAAAGGTAAAAAGTAAAAAGTAAAAAGTAAAAGGTAAAAAGTAAACAATAAAAAGCAAAAAGTGAAAAAGTAACAAGTAAAATGTATAAAGTATAAAGTAAAAGGTGAAAAGTAAAAAATAAAAAGTAAAAGGTAAAAAGTAAACAGTAAAAAGCAAAAAGTAAATAGTAAAAAAGTAAAAAGTAAAATGTATAAAGTCAAAAGTAAACAGTACAAAAGTAAAAAAGTAAAAAGTAAAAACTTAAAAGTAAAAAGTAAAATGTAAAAAGTAAAAAGTATAATGTAAAAAGTCAAAGTAAACAATTAAAAAGTGAAAAGTAAAAAAGTAAAATGTATAAAGTAAAAAGAAAAAAATTGGGTCTATCCGACTCTCGGACAACACTTTTCCCAGAAAGCATCCGTTAAAAATCACCAAACGAACCATTTATATTTCACAAACATTTTTCGATATTTTGGGCTAGGCACAATATGTCACGGCTTTTCTTAAATTTGGAGACTTCCTCCCCAATATCACAATTCGTCACGACAATATAAATCTTCTACTCTCATATTGCCAAATCACGGGCTCATAAATAATGTTAGATTATTTAGAACAGTTATACATCTCTAGTATACCGTTGAAAGTCCTTAAGAATTTAATTTACTCCATTAAAGCATCCACAATGTTCAAAAATTTATTTTCTGAAAATTTGTGCCGTTTGTTCAGATCACAATATTATGTGAGCAACGTGAGGATTTGCTGATATAATTCTTTATTCAGTACTTCAGACTGAATCGCTGTGGACCATTCGAAAATATAAAATCAGAATTAACGTTAATTATCATTTGTTACCGAATTCCACCTCCTTGTCATATAGCACTTCATTTTATATATCTCCCAGCTCTCCTAAACCTGTGCCATCCTAATGGCGTGGTATTATTTTAAAATCTCCCATAGTAATTTGCTATTAAGATTTATATACGACTTTGAATACCAAAAAAATGTATTACTCAGAAATAATACCTTTAAAGGCGATTTTATGAAAGCAATTCACAAATAATGTATCGATCAACATATCATTGAAATTTCAATCATTAAAATGTCATAAAATGTCAATAAAACGGCACAGAAATGTCAATGTCATAGAAACAGAAATATCTTGCTATATTTGAAAGCTCACTAGATATAATTATTTTTAAATGTTGACGATATTATTTGCCACCAGCAAAGTATTTTAGGTAAATTTAGAAATTTAAATTCCATATTACACGGTAATTTATTTATTTTATCTTGAAGACACCTAGGGAACAATTACTGGAATTTGCAAGGTGTATTAACTGTAGAAAAATATTTCTTCGGAAAGTTCGACATTACCTCGGTAAAAAGATAAACAAATTTATGTTACTCCTTTTTGCCAAAATAACCCTCACGCAATGCTTCAATCGACTTCAAATTTTGTGAACAAGTAGATGATAAATTGTCAAATTTATCATTAACATAACAAAAAAATCGTCGGTCTAGTTTTTGAAAAAATCTGTTTGGCAGTTTTTTCTTCCGCTGCAACCCCTCTATTCTATACCCGAATCGACCTAAAAGTTAACACACACTGCTTATTACTGAAATCTATCTTTGTACATTTCGATCTAAACTATCAATATTTGTGAGAATGGGAGGCAAAACAAAAATAATGAAAATGTGCGACTGGAAGGACGGACACGACATTTTTCTAATCGGTGTTTCGGGTCCTGGTAACCTAATTCGTCGATAAATGCGAAAATCTGGAACAAAATTTTTTTCGCGATTACAATACTTACCCAATATAACTTCGTTATAGTGGGAAAAGTAAAAATGAAAAGTAAAAAAGTAAAATGTATAAAGTATAAAATAAAAAGTGAAAAGTAAAAAGTAAAAAGCAAAAAGTAAAGAGTAAAATATAAAAAGATGAAGAACATTCAGTCTTCAACATAGCTGTGTTTTTTTATTCGCTCCCGATTTTTCGCGCTATTTATTGGTAAACTAATTACACCAATACCTCACTTTGCGACGGTAATACGTTCCATAAAAATGCGTCTTGTAAATAAACTTGCAACATAATTAAATAACTTTGACGTATTTCCAGAAAAAATCATTTAAGTAACGATGCAACAAATAATTTAAGCGACGCAAAACTGAAATGTACCGTCGCAACTCGGAACGTCGCAAATCGAGGTATTGGTGTATTTAACATCAAAATATCATTTAATTCAATTGTTTAGCGAAAATTTGATATAAAGAATATTTGGCTCTACCTATTTATAGACAGCGAAATCGGGAGCCACTTTTTATATGACGGCTTTCGATAGCAGTAGCAGCTATCCGGAGCGAATAAAAAAACGCATCAATTGGTGATTTGATCACTATTCTGTGTTTCTTGGTATATTCAATACTACAACCATTTATTAACTTGCAAAATAAGGATTACCGTCTGTGTCATTCCAAACGAACCAACGAAACTTATTGCACATTATTGTAATTATTAGAGAAGAGAAGAATTGGTAGTCTAGATACATGGGACAATCCGGTAGAAATTATTAAATTAGAGCTCAAGGACATATTTTGTCAATCTACGAAGAGTTATCCTTTCACTTTCATAAGCTATGGTGTAGCACAAACATTATTTCAATTTTAAGTACTATGGAACCCAAGATCTTGAAATTATATAAAATGTATGAGGATTGGAAATCCTTCTCCATCATTTTCGCGGTAAAAAAAAGTGTAGTACTGTAAAATTATGCTACATTTATTTGAGAATTTTTGTATTTATAACATTCTTTTCCATACATCCATCCAGACTGACTGATAAACAGGCAGACAAAACGAAGCACCGACAGACCTGAAAAATACTCTCTCATACTAAGACTATTGCGTGAATCGTTTAACTTAAGAAAATTTGACGACAATAAACATTTCCCACAAAGCACACAAAAGAAAGGAGTTATCAATCTAATTAACAAACAAAACAAAAAAGCAAATAAAAACCGTTTTTGTGTTAAACATTAATTTATGACAAGACAAAAGAAGAATCCTAAAATTACACGACACAACGATACCAACAACCATAAAATATAGTTGATGCTGCAGGCAAAATACTTTATGTATTATGTACTTCATCTTCAAAGAATCAAAAAAAAAATAAAAACTGTTAAATAACAATTGATGATGATAATTGTTTCGCTCTTTCTCTTTTTTTCTATTGTGTTACCCTTTTTTATCGTTTGGCAACACAAAATGTTGTAACGCTGCAGGGAAAATTGGTTTTATTAATTTGTTATGATTTTAAATTAGAACTGAACGCAACCAATTTTTTTTTTTTTTTTTTTACAACCAATTTGAATTTTTATTTATTATAAAACTGGCATAAAATAAATCATGAAAAGACATAAATATTTAGTTCCAGCAATTTAAATTTTTTTACTCGTTTACTACAGTGGTTTAATAATCTAATTATAGTTTGGTATTGCGTGTGGCATGGCCATGTAGAAAATATGGTATGGATTATATTTGGTCATAAATTTTAATTTTGTTGATATACCCGTATGTACATAAAATTACACACTATATATGTACATACAATTATTAAATATTGTTTTTAATAATTTTTAAAGTAGGTAGTCATAATGCAATAATGTTATGTGGATTTGTTCTACGATTGTTCATGTTTATTTAGCACATATTTGTGTATAGTTTATTGGGTTCAATATACTTGGATGCCGTGTGATGGTTGCACAATGTGCAACAAAATCAAAATAATTGATGGGAGCTTGAAACAAAAAAACTCTTTGAAAAT
Organism: Tipula helvola; assembly: GCA_963556165.1. Taxonomy (NCBI): domain Eukaryota; kingdom Metazoa; phylum Arthropoda; class Insecta; order Diptera; family Tipulidae; genus Tipula; species Tipula helvola. Next base: position 309,015,856 of record OY744481.1, read on the forward strand.
ATCAATGTTGCGCTGTTTCGTTTTGTGACAACAATATCGAGTCATTGTTCAGGATTTAAAATTGGTTTAATATTGTAAAACTAACCAATTTGTGACAGCTAAGAACACGTGTGTAGAAATCATCAATCAACGCATGGTCTCATTGATTATATGAGCAGTACAGAGAAGGAGTTCAATTATACATCTCCAGTATACTGTTAAAAATCTTTAAATTCTTAAAGATTTTCAACAGTATACTGGAGATGTAGAATTGGAGCTAATTCTTAAAGGTTGAAGATGAAAAATGGAGAATACAATTTTGTTTGCTGTTCAACACGTCTCAGTTCTAAATACTCTGACATTAATTGTTGACCAACTGTGATATTCGGAAAGGGGACCTCCACATTTAAAAAAAAACCCTGATTTTTTTATGGACTGTCATGAAAAAATGATTTATAGCGGGTACTTTATGGGGAAAGTGCCTCTCGTGGAGTCGGATAGTAAGGCCTCTTTCATAAAATTTGTGTCGTCGTTCTTTTCTGTCTCTGAATCGTCATCCTGTCTATTATTATAATTTTCGATGTATAGTTTATATAACTCTTCCTCATTCTGCTCCTCTGTGGGGAATATACTTTGCTGTTTCGTAGTTTTTAAGTTTATGTTTAAGTCCGTTTTGAAGTTCGGGTTCGGGCAATTTTGTCGATTCAAATAATCAACCTTTCTCGTTTTTATTTATCCTTTGTGGTATTTTGTAATCTTGCTCTTGGTCTATATTGAATCCCATTTTTCTTTGTTGAAGGGACAATCTCGGAATTGGCATTGGTTTATCTTGTTGAATTTTATTTGTTGAAAATATTTGGTTGAACCGGAACTTTGGTTGTTATAGTTCGTATTATGAATAGACAAACTCCTAAAGTTAAGGTTCTGGATTTCGGAGATAGTTTATACCGTTTATGAGCTTTATATTTCCTATTTTTCAGATTAATCAACTGGAGGGTGGGCCATCTGTTAGTCCTTTTTCTATTTGTAAATAAAACACACATTTTGGGATGAAAAGTCAACATTTATTATTAATAATGAAAGGTGGTTCTATGCCATTTATGTATAAAAAACAATATCGCTCATATGCCCACCATGGCTACGTCTACACGCCTGCATCCGAACATCAACATTTTCGATGACTTTTTCCAGTAAAAGCGGATCAATGACCTCAATTTCAGCTTGGAAGTTTATTTTTAAATTGTTTAATTGCTTGTGGATGAATAGCATAAACCTTATCTTTCAAATAACCGTACAAAAAATAATCAAGAGGTGTTAAATCCAGGCTTCTTGGTGGCCAAGGAACAACTTCTTGAAATTATGCGATCAGCAAATTTTGTTGATAATAAATGGATTGATGCACGATTTGCGTGGCATGTCGCTCTGTCTTGTTGAAACCAAAGGTCGTTGACACGCAATTCATTCAATTTGGGCCACAAAAAACCAGTTAACATGTTGCGATAACGTTCCCCATTCACTGTAAGGGCATTTTCCTTTTCGTTTTCAAAGAGAAACTACCCAATGATGCCATCAGCCCATAAACCACACCAAACAGTGAATCTTTGAGGATGAAGTTCTGCTTCGTGAATAACATGAGGATTCTCCGCTCCCCAAATTCGACAATATTGCTTATTGACGTACCCATTAAGATGAAAATGACCTTTATTTCGTTGAAGCATCCAATTAACAAAACAACGACGATTTAATTAGTTGAATTTTGTATGGATGCAAATGAAGATCAACATGCAAAATGCATCGTAAAATGTGGTTTGTGAAATGATGCCTGGTTGATGTGCTTGGTACATTACGAACACTTTCATTAACAGCTGCTACTGCATCAGGAGTACGAACTGGACGGGCTACGACCTTCCACTGAATCAGTTTCTTCAAAACGATCAATAATTTTGACAATTGCACGCTCAGTAGGACGTCCATGTCGACCAAAACTCTCACGTAATTTACGAAATGTTGTTGTTTTCGAACGATTATTTTCATCAAATCAAATTGCGTTGTTGTGTTGTTAGCGATTCCATGATGATAAATGGCACATTTTTAACTTTTCATATGTCAAAAAACTTTTTAGAACAGATAACATTAAGTACTAAAATTCATTAATTGAAAAAAGAACCAACAGATGGTCCACCCGGTATTTATCATAACACGGTTCCTTTTTAATACCCGTATATGAAAATCTAAAATTATTTATAATAATTTTCCGTTTTTTTATAACAAAATATTTTCTGATTTCAAATCAATGAGGAATAAACCTGATTTAATTCGGTACATAAATAAACATGTTAACACATGTTTAAATACTGTGCTGTTTGATCAGTTGCAAAGTCGCAACTCAAAAAGAAAAAACACACCAGCGAAAATTTATGCAGTTGTAGCGGCTCGCTCATTTTTTTCACTCAACTATTCAATCACCTCAACTATTCATTCTTACATTTACTCTTCGCCACAATTGTACATAAACAAATAACATTATGTTCTGACCCGAACAAATACAAAACTAAAAAGAACGCATCTATTCCATGCAAATGTTAAGGCCGGTATTCACGTACAATTAAATTGCGCAATATAATTGTGTGACGTCAGAACATTGCACAATAGTCTCAAATTTTATTCAAGATTTTGGAATTTTATTGTGCAATATTGACGTCACACAATTATATTGCGCAATTTAATTGTACGTGAATACCGGCCTTTAGTCATACCAACAGCAACCAAAAAACAAAAACGAAACCAAAAAAAAAAAAACAACGAAACAAAAATAAAATATTCATTCAAGTTTCGAGCATCGGCGTGTAAAAATATCATTATTAAAATCCTCGCAAGCGGACATTTTATTTTTGCTTAATAAAAAAACAAAATTTTTCTAGGTAACGCGGTACGGTGAAAACAATATAAATCAAAAGATAATTTAATCAGTGTATTCATATTGATAATAAATTAAAATCATTTGAAATATAAGATAATAGTAGATTGTTCTACAAGTAAAGAAAAGTGATAGTTTTCCAGCGAGTAAAATTATTTAATTTACGAGCGAGCGCTAGCGAGCGAGTGGATTAACAATTTTACGAGCATGGAAAACCACTTTTCTTACGTGTCGGACATGCTATTTTTTCGTGCATTTGACGACAAATCAGGTAAAAATAAAAAAGGTAGACCAAGTTTGGATCGAAGTATGTATGCATAGCATGAACATAACAATCGCAGTAAGCAAATAAATAAAAGTCAAAAATTCAAAAATCATTTGGGAAAAAAGCGTTTCTATGAAGAAAAGTGTTTATAGTGAAGAAATGTGTTGCTAAGGAGAAAAGTAGCAGTTTTCTTTACTGTTTTCAGCCAAGAAATGACACTCTTTGCCATTAAGGACACGAAAAAATAAGTTTTCATGGTGAAATAATTTATACAATAAACTTTGTGGATATAACTAAGAATAGCGTTTTTATTAACCAAATAATAAGTGCTACGCTATACAGTAGGCCTGGGTAATTTATTCAAATAGCGCGATAACATTCGTTTGACGTTCAAAAAGCCGCAATATTGTAAAATGAAGTCAGGCGCAGCACGCCTTATTGAACCTATTCAGCCAATTTACACATGCTTTCTTGCATTACGTTTCTCTGCTTTCAAAGGACCAATTTGCATTTACACGCGTTTTCTTGGAACGTGATTCTTTTAAATTATTTGTCTATGGCTGTGTTTCAAACGAAGAGAAAACCGCATAAAAAGTTAAATTTTAATCACCACAAAAATTTTAACTGGTCACGGACCAGTTAAAAATTTGTAGCCTGTATTTTGTTTTTCTCTACGCAAAACAAAAATAAAAAACGTAAACGTCACAATTTTAACCAGTTTTATTTGAAACACCAAAACGATTAAAAAGTGAGGAAAATTTAATATTTTTTACCACAGTAAAAAAATTTAAAATTTTACCCGATTGAAACACAGCCTAAGTAAATGTAAAAATATTTCCCGTATCATCGTAAACCACCTCGTCGCATACTTGGCATAGAAATAAAATGTAGTATGACCAGCGATTATATATGTACATGGATAAGGCCCGTTGCACATTTCAGCTAAGCTAAGCGAGAAATGTAGTTTTCGTTAGCTTTGTTAGCTCACCTAGCTCACCCCTTTGCACTTTCCAGCTGATAACTAGCCTTATACAAACATACATTGCTGATTTTATATCTTAAGGGATAGAACACTATAGGCCTAAGGGATAGAACAAAATTTATGGAGAAACCGAAAAAGTATTTAATGTGTGACAGAGAAAGAAAAAACCATCGTCCTTGTCTTTAAATCCGAATTTTCGAATACAAAATTCAAATTTATGTATAGGAGGCGGTAAAGCAAAGTAGCTGTAACCTAGAGACGGAATAAATAAACGTTGCAAATTAAAAGCATGCCAGATACAATAATATAAAAGTAGTAGTAACCCAGCGATATATATACATGGATAGGGGATTGATCAAAAATCACATTGATTTACGTCACAAAAAATGGAGCAAATTTTATTTTATAGTCTTACTACTCTTTTATATACTCCTCTTTATCGAAAAAAGTATTTCCGAATAAGTGCCGTACTTGAATAAATTTCATTTCGAAATTTTTCGAAACAGATTTTTTTTTTTTAAATTGAATGGAATAAATATTGGATAATGTTTAATTATATTCAAAATAATTAATTAATTATATCAAATTTGAATCGTTATACATTACGCTACCAGTTTTCGTACACTAATTTAAGAATTAATAACCAATTATTCCTTTAAATTTCAAATACATCCCTGAAAAATAAACAACAACAAAAAAAATCGAGTAAAACGTCAAAAATCTAACATAAACAAACATTCAAGTGAATTTTCATTTTTTATTTTTAAGATATTTTTAAATATGTTACCATGGTTACTACTACTTTTATATTATTGTATTTGGTATGCTTTCAATTTGCAACGTTTATTTATTCCGTCTCTAGGTTACAGCTACTTTGCTTTACCGCCTCCTACCATATACATTTGAATTTGGTATTCGAAAATTCGGATTCAAAGACAAGGACAAAGGTTTTTTCTTTCTCTGTCACACACTAAATACTTTTTCGGTTTCTCCATAAATTTTGTTCTATCCCCTATCCATGTATATATATCGCTGTAGTAACCATGGTAACATATTTAAAAAACATCTTAAAAATAAAAAATGAAAATTCACTTGAATGTTTGTTTATGCTATAGATTTTTGACGTTACTCGAATTTTTTTTGTTGTTGTTTATTTTTCAGGGATGTATTTGAAATTTAAAGGAATAAATGGTTATTAATTCTTAAATTAGTGTACGAAAACTGGTAGTGTAATGTTTAACTATTCAAAGGACCCTATAGGATAAGCATAGTAAATTGGGCCTAAAACAACGTATTTTCTATTTTCCCCATAGATAAGCTTGGGCCCTGCTGCATGAAATGGAATACATCATTTTTCGATATTTCTAAATTTTTTTTGCGACTTTTTAGGATTAGTCGTTCTTTAGTATATTGTTTTATAATTGCAAAAATTATTCGCAACTCCCTCCCACTTGTTTACAGGGTGTTACAGCAGTTTTGGCATTTATAACTTTTATTTTTATCTAAATTCAATAACTTGCTTTGTTTTGAATAAAAAAACATTCCAAACAGTAATTATGGTGTATATTAGCCTAATTATGCGAATTATAATTAATTTGCACATTAAAGTGACGTACAGTCCTGTACTAAATGATAGCCGCACCTCTAATTTAAGATTTATTTCATTTCAAATAAATTCATTTAAAATTGTTGCTATATGCAAAAATAATACTCTTCACTTTACCAATGCGTGTTACAAATACAAATCATTATTTTCTGCGGGATCATGGACAATTGGAGAATCCTCATTTAGTATGGTAATAAAAGATAGCCGCAGGTATACTTTCAAATTCTTTTGAACACTGTGTCAGTATTTACCCGAGCTTGTTAGCGTACAAACATATTCTTGTGTCTTAAAATATTATTGTGTTAAATATTATTCCGATTTTTGTTATTTTTTTTAAATATGGGTGAAAAATGTACTTTGAACGAGTTTGAAAAAGGATAAATTGACGTTATTGAGAAAAGTAATATGAGTATCCGTTTAATAGCAGAAAATATTAGTTGGAGTGAGAAGGTAGTGCTAAATTATTTAAAAAATTCGCAATTATACGGTTCGCATAAAAGTGCAGGCCGGCCAGTGGAACTTATTGATAGAGAAAAACGGTTAATTTTACGAAACGTCTCTAATTTTATTGGCGCCGTGCAACAAATTGCGTTAAAAGCTTGTGATAATACAAAGATTTGTAATGTGAGGAAAGTATTAAGAGAGTCAGATAATATACAAATCAAAAAATTACAAAGAAAACCACAACTGTTATCAAATCATAAAGATGCCAGATTGCGTTTCGCGAAAGAACATATGTCGTGGAAGAAAAAGTGGCAGCGCGTTATTTTTAGTGACGAAAAAAATTGAATATGCCCTGATTAATGGCAATACTATTTTCACGACGATATTTTCACTCTGATTGTTTGGGGTGCAATTGGCTATGGAGGAAGAATGGATGTGAAGTTTATGTCCGGTCGTCTTAACAGCAACTGGTATAAATCCATGCTATCCCGAAACATTACCAGTTGTTGATGCACAAAATGGCGGCCCAAACTTTATTTTCCAGCAGGATAATGCCGCCGTACACACCGCCGGGATAGTAAATTATTGGTTTACGGAGGCTCAGATACCAGTTTTGAAACAGCCAGCAAGGTCACTCGACATTAACAGCATCGAAAACATATGGGGTGTACTCAGCAGAGTTGTGTATGCTGAAGGAACACAATACAGCAGCGTTCATGAACTAAAGTCATCAGTACAACGCGAATGGGCTAATATTTCAAATTAATATGCTAAAACTTGTACAAAAGTATGCCAAATCGAATTTTCGAAATAATTAAAAACAATGGCCGAAACACAAAATATTAATTGGAATAAAAAATCATTTTTATAACTGTGCTTTTTATATTTATTTCCTATTAAAAACAATAAAATATTGTGTGCGGCTATCTTTTATTACCATACTAAATGAGGGTTACCCATAAATTTTCCATGACGCCGCAGAAAATAATGACTTCTATTTATAGCACGCATTGGTAAAGTGAAAAGTATTATTTTTGCAAAGGAAGAATTTTAAAAGAATTTATTTGAAATTAAATAAATCTTAAATTAGGAGTGCGGCTATCATTTAGTACGGGACTGTATAATTAATTTGAACACTACCAAGCCAAACAGAAGTGCGATCATTATTAATAAAAAATCTAAAAATTGTATTCAATAGGTATTTAATTTATTATCGTGTTTATTTTATCGGAGAATTTTTGGATAAGCGCAGAAATAACCTTATTCCAAAATAAGCAGCATAAAAAATTCACATTATTTTGGAAGGAGCAAAACAAACTTATCCATAGAAACATTCCTTACTAAACTATTGTAACTTTAGAACAAGTTATGTAGAGACTCAATCTGAATCGGAGTCTGAGATTTGACAGCCAGAATTCATAGCATTTATAATATTATCTGCTAGACCTTTGCGGTGCTTTGATAATACATTTGGGTTGTGTCTTGCGTAGCCCAAATACCATATCACTGAAGTTATATGAATGCATGTTCCGACAACTCTGCTCCCAGTTTTGCACTTACAGTAATATCCTAATATTGATTCGGCTCCACTACCATTAGGAATGAATTCTAACCATAACTGATGAATACGAGTTGACGAAAAACGACTTTCAATTTTGCATCTTATCAAATTCTTCATTTCGTTATGTATAAAGATCTTGTAACTAGAATCTGCCTTCATGTGTTCATAAGTATATCTTTTTCCTTGGTCTAACTGATTCATACCTAAAGTGACATTTTTAATTTCTTGTTCTGATAAACATGGAAAGTCTTGAATCTGATTAGTAGCCTCCTCCCAACAAATTCATTTGTTTTCAAGGCCTAGCTCTTCAATCTTCTTTTGAAGAGAATTGTCATCATTCATTTTGCTAATTGTCTTCTCTGCATAACGTGCATGATTTTCGTAACCTATAAACATAGGAGGACTGTATGCATTCAGTAAGGCACAAAGAATTTTAGTTAAAGATGACAGTTTAGGGAAATAAGTGACTTCAATAGTTGAAGCAAAGAACTTGTATTTTTTGATTCTGCTGTTCACACTTTCCACTATCCATCGATTCATAGTCACAGCTCTGGACTCATAAGCATCTTTTGTGCAAAACTGCTTTTGTCCCTTGGTTAGTAAATGAGGCATTATTGGATTAAGTTTTAGCAATTTCAACTTTTCTATGACATCAGTAAAACATCATTCTCTAAGAAATATTTTGTAAATCCATAAGGGGTAGAAATCAAGTATTCTAAAATTTTTGAATCGCTATTGTCGTTGTTTGCAAAAAACAAACCTTCAGCCTCAAGAATGTATCCGTCAGGGAAAACCACAATCATGGGATTCAATAAGTTTCTGTGCTTATGATTGGAATACGTCAATAATTGTAACTCATGATCACTTGACTTTTGAACATATAGATAAGTACCATCAATGACAACTACAATAGAATTTTCATCTGCATCCAGAAGTTTATGAGCCATTTTAGTTTGATGTTTCATTGCATCTTCTCGTGATAGATGATTATAACCGAAATGAAGATGGACAAAATGCTCATCCAAGGCTTTTCGAACAGATTCAAAGATTGCAGACACTCTTGCTTGACCATCTACATTGAATAAATATGCCAAAAATTCCTGTGACAAGTTCATCCTTAGTTTTACTAGGAATATTCCTAACGCATATATTTCTCGTAGATCTGTTGCAACTATTTCTGATGTGTGGCTTTACAAAAGCATGAAGGTAATCGAAATTTTCTTGTGAAATCCCAGTGAATTTCTGATAGTCATATGGAGTTAGTGGAGAGCCGTTGTCGAAATCGATTTTAGAGTATGAGTTGGCCTTACTAAAGTGGACGGCATTGAAAAATTCTTCAATATCTTCAGCGGACAATACTATTGTTTCTTTAGTTGCAACTAATGATTCTAAAGTCTTCTTATTAAACAAGCCATTTTTGTCAAAATGTGAGCGACAGCATCTATTGCTCATTGGAATAACAATTTTCTTTCTTTTCCACATATCGATGATCGCTTCTTTGGAAATCCTACATCTACCAGCTTCTTTACAAATAAAACAATTTCTCTTGTGTACCAGAGCAGCTAGGAAGATTGACTGTAATTCCATTTCTTGGAACAGAAGAAACTTTGCTTGACGTTACAGAATCTTGACTACTGAGAAATTCAGATGTAAATTCAGATTGAGATTCAGTACTTGTGTTTTCTAATGTCGAAAATGAAGTTGTACTATTCATGGTTGAAGCCTGGAAATCAATCTCTGAAGATGTAGTGCAACAAGAACTATCAGGAGTTATATCCATTTCATAATCATGCAAATTATTGTCCACAGTATTACCCTCAGCTGTATTACCAGGCAGTAAGTGATATCTTTTGAACTTTAATCTTGAATGACACTTGAAACAGGCATAACTATTTGGATTATATGACTTTCCTACGCTTTTTGAGTATGTAGTAACATTTATCCATAAAGAAGGTGCTCCTAAAGTGCAAACTCCTCGCCATTTCAATATGCGTGACTTACATATGCCACAGAGAATATGAGATCGTTCAACTACAATTAACAATTTTATGAGATTACATGCAAAATAAATATAAAAAGTACATTTTACCTTCTGGACCCATTAGTGTTAAGTCAAACAGTTCTAATGATGATTTAACATACAAGTGAAATAGTTCTAATGATGATGAACACACAAGTTAACAAATTGTAAAAGTATTAAAGATTATGTTACACACAAGTTAAATTACTCAAAACAACACTTGAAATACGATTTATACAACAGTAGTTATACAACAAGAGGTTCGAAAATAATCTAATATACAGTTAAGAGGACGAGATGTGTTTCCTAGGTAACACATCGAGTCCGCAACTGTATATTCAGTTGATTTTCGAAGCTAGAGTTGTATACGTTAAGACTATACAACGAATCAACCAAATATATTACACAACCAAATAAAAACGGCACCAAATTAACTCATTTTTGCGAAATGTCAAAAATATTAATTGTTTGTTTATATTCATGGATGATATGATTATAACATAATATGATTTACTTGTTTGTGGCCGAAACACCACTAGTTGTGTTAAATTGAACTATCTGATTGGTCTATTTTCCAATGAGTTGTATAGTCTGTTATATATGTGATTGTTATAGTATAAACATAAAAGTTATGAACCAAATTGTACTGATTGAGATTGAGAGTAATGTGTAATGTGTATCTGACATCTCTTGCATAAAAATAATTTTTTTAGTCCAATTGTATGCGAACAAAGAAGGGGCTGCTAGAGAATTTTTAGTATGTTGTTCTACGATTCTTATATAACATGTATGTGAAAAATCTAAATTGTATCTCAATGCGAACATATGTAAAATGCCATTGTTCTATGCTTTCCTATGCTTACACATGTAAAAATTGGTCTAGTAAAAATTCAGTTTCTGGAAAACGAAGAAAAGGCTGCTGCTCATATTTTGCAGACAGGTTTCGAAAGATGTGATTAAACATATATTTCAATTTTAAGACTCTATCTTCATGCGAAAGTACAAAAACGAGGGGCCCAATTTTCACTACATATCACATAGGGGACTGATATAATTAATTAATTATTTTTAATATAATTAAACGTTATCCAATATTTATTCCATTCAATTTAATCAAAAAATCTGTTTCGAAAAATTTCGAAATGAAATTTATTCAAGTACGGCACTTATTCGGAAATACATACTTTTTTCGATAAAGAGGAGTACCGTAAAATGTGGTGAATAGAAACAGCGGGGTGAATAGAAACAAAACTTTAAAAAATAATTAACTTGATAATTTTTCATAATACATAATACAAAAAAAGCAACGTTAATTTTTTAAGTTGGTGATGTGTGCAAAAATAGAAATAATAGGGATTTTTGGTGGAACACCGGCAGTTTTAAAGAATATATTGGTAAATATAAATCAACATTTTTTGGTTCGAAAAATACTCTAAAAAACTTTGTATGTAATTGAGCCATCGTTGGAGTAATATCAGAGAAAATTCATGTAAGTTGTTCAATTATGTCTTCTTTTTACTTGTGTAGTAAAAATTGTAATTAACTTTTACCGTTTTTCCTAAATTTTACCATTTTGTAGTTTAGTGTCAAAAATTAGGAAGTGTGGGGTGAATAGAAACACCAGAAATTAGTGTTTTTATTCACATTACCAAGTTTTCCTTAATTCTAAATTACTAAATTTCCCTAATGTTAAATTATTATAGTATATATTTCGGTTTTTGATTGCTACAGAGTATTAAAATGCCCAGACAATACAAGTCGAAGAGCCAAAAACATTATAAAAAGCGTGATCCTCTGATATTGAAACAAGCAGTTGACGATGTTAAAAATAATAAGTTATGATTAAGGAAATCATCGGAGAAATACGGTATACACCATTCCGTGATATATCGACATTTAAAAAAGGTGTTAAAATACAAAATCAGGGGAGACCAACCTGCTTAAACGAAACTGAAGAAAAAATCCCTGTGAACAAATTGATAATTTGTTCAGAGTGGGTTATCCCATTGATACAATAACATTACGAATGAATATTCAAGGATTGTTAAACCGTCAAGAGAGATAGGTCGGAAAACTTAAGGACAACTTACCCGGTAAACAATTCATCTGCTCGCTTCTGAAACGATACAAGCAAACATTATCTCACCGCCGGTTATGCCAAAATACCAAAAGAAATCGGGCTGCTGTTTCGCCAGAAATCATAAATGAATATAGGAATAGAAAGAAACCGAAATTCAATGACTGTTTCTATTCACCCCAATAGCAGGTGAATAGAAACAGTGAGGTTTTTTAAAAAAAATCCGCCATACTCATTTCTAATAGATCAAAGTAGTTTGAAAAGGAAAGAGTACACCAAGACCCATATTTTAAGATATTTCATTATATTAAAAACAAATATCCTCTTAGCAGTACATGCTTGTAAACTTGAAAAGTGTTTCTATTCACCCCATTTTACGGTATATAAAAGAGTAGTAAGACTATTCAATAAAATTTGCTCCATTTTTTGTGACGTAAATCAATGTGATTTTTGATCAATCCCCTATCCATGTATATATATATATATATATATCGCTGAGTATGACCTTCGGAAATTTTATATAACTTTTTGTTTGTGTTAGGCAGAGAAATATAAGAATCACAAAAAAATTTTGTTGAAAAAAGAATCACAAAAATTTGACCTTTAAAATCAGTTTTTAGAGAGAGGGGTAAAGAAACGAGGATAGAAACTGATGCAACAAAGCATATGTAAATTAGCTGATTGACACTATATAAAGTGATTTCAGTGCCATCTCTGATTATATTTTTTAAAGTGTTTTATAAGACAAAACTATGTAAAGTGATTTCAGTACCATCTCTGATTATATTTTGAGAAGTGTTTTATAAGACAAAGTATGACAGCTAATTCTTCAGTGCAATTTTCATCAAGTTTGAAGAAAATATTCTTTAATAAAAATATTTAAAAATTCTTTTATTCTTTAATTTTGAATAAGATTTGACAGCGATAAAAAATTGCGTCTTACAATAGACTTTCACCATAATTCTGATAGGTGGCACGTTACCTAGTGTCAAATTGACGATTGGACTGTCGTGATTTGGCATGCAGAGCTTAAGGTTTAATTTAATTCCTATAGTTTCACTCTCCACATGTTTTATATGGAGAGAAATGTCATTTCATGCAGAGCGTAGGGTTTACATTATTTCCGATAGGTATCGCATTTTGCAGTTTTCCAAACGTCAATTGCCTTCTATGAATGTCTCTATGAACTAACCAACTATTTAGTTTTTTAATAGAAAATTCGAAAATTTAGCCAAAATAATCGAGCTGAGGCCCACATCATTAGAGAATCGACAAATTGATGTGACGTAATTAAAATCATGAAAAATGACCTGACTCGACTGTTAGAGCATATCATTTGAAAAGTGGATGACACTATCAACATTTTATTTCAGCATGGGTCGACAGACGAGCCAGAGTTCTCCTCAAATCACCACTTGAAAACTTTCACTTTATATTTCCGACCTTAGTAAACTATAGCTGCGTTTTCCTATAGATTACTGCTCGAGATAGCGATAAACTTTTTTCGATTTCTTCAGTCCAATTGAAATTATTTGAATATTTAATCATTAAATGTGATAGATTTAATGTTAAACTACATAACGTAATTCATTGACTTTAATCATAATTTCAAATAAAACTTTTGTTTACGAGTTCGCCACAATTCTATGGTTTTAGATAGGACACAACAGAGTTCCTGAAATTTGAAAATAAATTATGAACTGATGGAAAAAGGCAAGTTTTTTAGTTCACATCTAGTAGTTCATTTCTATTTATATTCCAAATGTCAAAAAATCTTGACTAAACTTCAATATTTTAAAGATTGTAAAAGGGAAGATATACAATTACCGTCAATCCTAGTAATTCAAACGCAGTTCGTCCGAGTCATTGATAGTTATTCCAGACCATCAATTTGGGTTTCGAAATCAACATAGTACCATAGACCAAGTACACAGAATTGTAAATTCAATCAAAATAACCTTCGAGGACTCCGACATTTTTGTATCAGATTCCAACAAAAATTGATTTCTCAATTATTGACAATGATTATGCCTTGTCTTGACGGTATAATTAATTGGAACACACTTCTCGGAAAATACTGGTGGATCGCTTCAATCAGTTTGTCAAAATAATATAAACACTGAATGTTTTCTCTTTTCTATTGTGTAGGTACGCGTTTGTTTTATTTTGTAGGCCCAAATATTCACTGATTAGAAACAAATAAAACACTTTGGCTTCATCTTTTCTTGAGTTTTTGGTTTGTTAATTCTTTTCAAATACAAATTAAAAAGCTTTACAAATTCGCTTGAGTGCTAAAAGTAAATAACATTCATTGACGCCTAATTCAAAATTTGACGTTTAATAACAATAACAAAATAATTAGTTCGCACATTTGACGAAAGGAGGGAGGGTAGTAGTTTATTTTTACCGTCAAGACGATAACTCCAAATTATGATCATAAAATTAATTTTTAGAACTATAATTAATTTTGCAGTCATGATAAGGCTATTGAGGTATAAAATTCTGTATTAAAAAACAGCAAAAATTTCCCAGTATTTTCCCTTATATTTATCGCGATTTCGAGCAGCAATCTAATAGAAAAACACAGCTAGTGAAATGTTGTAACTTGAAAATCTTAATTATTAATCTACGCATCTTCAATCATAAAATGACACAAACAGTAAACAAATGTATTTACACAAAAAATATAAATCACTACATGACGTTTTAATTTAATTTTTTTTTTTTTGTAATTAAAATTCTTTTTTCCACTTGTTTAATTACATTCCATTCAGCTAAATTCTATTCTTACTACTCATGTTGTAATCGCATTTAATTCATTCAAAATACATTAAATGAATCGCTTAAAATCTTAAAAATTATTTCCTTTTTGACTTTGAAAATTTGATTTTTTGTTTTGATTTTATGATTTTTTGGCAACGAACCAAAGTGTTAACAGACTTTTTATATTGAAACGCAAATTTTGTTTTGTATTATATTCATATTATATACCCGTATGGCCTTTAACACTTCCATGTGACCTTGATTATGTTATTAATTTTATGGTGTGGGTGGTGTACAAATGGTACACTTATATATGAGTATGTTTATAAATTACTTTTGTATTTTATATATTTTACAGCAACAACAATTTTCCAATATTTTCTTTTAAAAAAGGGATTTGCTGTTTGTTATTGATTGAATTCGTGATAGGTACACGCATAATTCAAATTACGAGAGCTTTTTCATTTTTTTTGAGTATGTATGAAGCTTGGAACAAAAACAAATACAATTGAGTTTACGAATATGTACATAGAAATTTTGATAAAACGAAATGATTTTATTTAAAGTAAACATGTAAAAGATCTAGATAATACTAAAAGATGATTTTCCACTTTAAACCAATCGTGTAAAATTCCATTTTGTGGTGGTTATTGACTAAAAATGACATTTCAGCTTGTAGACGCCTAGTTCTTTGGCATTTAACAAGTTCAACTTTACATAATGATAGGATAATATTGAATCATTCATGGTAATCTAAATTCATTATGTCACTGTCGGTGCGCTGAATTTGTTTCGCTTGAAAATAGACAACAAAAATTCAATGTCATACCGAGTTGAATGCCACTACTCACACCAACAGTAATGCGAATATTGTAAATAAAAACGTTTAAAAGTAAAATTAACGTCCTTAATTGCCTGATTTAAAATCAAATTCGCGTAACAAAATTCACACACAAATGAATTTAAAAACATTCGTCGAAAAGTGAATTAAAATTTTGAAACAAAATATTGTTACGGTGACACCTAGGGTAGAATAGAAGTTACTTAATAGCGAAAAGATTACTGTACTAAAATGGAATTTTCCATGATAAAACTGTTCTAAATGTTTCTAGACTATTCTTACTGGAAAAGTTATGAAATTTCTAGAAGTTTTGATTTGAGTATATAAAAAGCGAACAAGATCGAATTGAATTTCTAGTCAACACTAAAGTGAGACACAAGTGAACACTAAAATTGTGAAAAAATTATAATTAGTGATTTTGTGAATTTTTGTTAATAAATTGTGTTGTATTAATTTTTGTGCTCAATAAATAAATTCGTTTGTGGTTAATTGAAGTGGTTTGTTATTATTTACAATCAAATGATTCGAACCTTGATTGACAAGGCAGAAACGTAACAGTATTGTTACGGTGCCACCTAGAGTAGAATAGAATAAGTTAATTGATAGCGCAAAGTTCTACTGTACTAAAATGGAATTTTCCATGATACAACTGTTCTAAATGTTTCTAAACTGTTCTTACCGGAACAATCACGAAATTTTGAGAAGTTGTGGTTTGAGTATATAAAGAGCGAACGAGTTCGAATTAGAACATTAGTTTTTGGTAAGCGATAAAGTGAAGAATAAAAAGGAAATTAAAAAGTGTTTTAGCGCGAAATAAAAGTTATAACTGAATAGTAGAATTGTGCAAAAATAATAAAAAGTAATTTTGTGAATTATTGTAAACAAATTGTGTTAAATTAATTTTTGGTGTTAATAAATAAAATCGTTTGTGATAAACTGAAGTGTTGTGTTTTAATCACAATGCATTGCGTTGCAGCATTGAAGAAGAAACTAGGGAAACGAGGTTTGTGCACTGATGGTGTAGCAGCTTTACAAGTGCGACTAAGTGAGGACATGGAGAGAGAAGGTTAAACGCTGACCATCATGATTTTGGCGTGCAAAGAACGGATGCGGATCCGTAGAGAAGACAGGAGATAAACAAGCGTCAGTTGAAACAACACAACTACCATCTGGAAGTTTCGATTTGTCGCAGTTAATGGCTAAGTGAAGATTAAAAAGTGATTTAAAAAGTGTTTTAGTGGGAAATAAAAGTTATAAGTGAATAGTAGAATTGTGCAAAAATAATAAAAAGTGATTTTGTGAATTATCGTTAATAAATTCTGTTGAAATAATTTTTATAATCAAGAAATAAAATCGTTTGTTAAATTGAAGTATTGTGTTTTATTCACAATCTAGTGATACGAACCTTGATTGACAAGGCAAAAACGTATTACGTAACAGTAACAATATTGTTGCGGTGACATCTAGGTTAGAATAGAATAATAACGTAACTTGTACTAAAATAGTGTCTTCAAAATTTCTGGCACTTTTATTGTATTCAAATGTTCACAAACAATGTAGGCCGTCATTGAATAATAATTTTGGTAAATAAATACGGGGGGGTTAGGTATTGAACGATGATTTGTAAGTTGAACGCGTGGAATTGTGGATGTGTTGTACACAATTTTTGTGTTGTGTAAATAAATTGGTTTGTGTTGTAATTTGAAGAGGTTGTTTTTATTCACAGTCCAGTAATTCGAACCTTGTTTGACAAGGCGAAAATATAACAGCATTAAATGGCTGATGTGTAAACATTTGTGAACGGGAAAGGTTCCTGCGGTTTCCGTTATTTTTGATTTTATAAGGAGAATGCATAGACTTACACATTAGATTATAACGGTGGTATCCGTGATGAACATGACAGTTAACACGTTAAAACAAATAAATTAAATCGTGATCTATTATTACTTCAGATTCACCATCGGATAATTTATAATTTGTTTTTTTTTGTTTTTTGTTTTTGTATTATCAAAGCAAATTTTAATTTTAGAATAACTAGAATTTATATTTAGAAAAATACACAGACACTTGTATTATTTATACATTAATATGTAACAGATATACACACATGTAGATTTATGTACTGTAAAATTTCGCAAAAAAGTCTTATCATTCCAGAAATAAACAAAAATAATTAATTTTTAGTACTAAAAATACATCACACAGTGGTTACGACGTACGTAAGTGTTTTCAAATGAATCATACACATTTTCCATTATGTATAGTATACGTATGTGTGTATGCATACTCGTTTAAGTGAGAATAATTTTGGCATCCCGCATAAAAAACAAAATTTTTAAGGTGAGAAAAATTAAAAAGAAAATATTTGATTACAAACAATGTTTCATTCTGTATATTTCCGGTATACCGCCCACCATTAATTTTTGACAGTTTTATTTGAAACCTTTATTAAAATGAGAACGAATGAGGAGGCATTTATTAAGCTGCAAAAATTTGAATTCGTTCTGATTGACAACTTTATGTGAGGGCAGCTGTGCAACATACAATTGTCGTCTATTTTTAATTTTGGTTTGGGGAATGTTTTCGTTCATCAAATTTAAAGCTAGACTCAACGTGTTGAATCGATTGAGACAGTTGTGGGAGGAGACCTTGCATTGATACATGTTTAAATCTGTGACATTGTAAGAGTACTATTTCTGTTTACTATATGTTAAGGTGATATTTAATTGATTGAATTGCTATTTCCTATCAAATCTCCTCATCAAATCTGCTCTTGGTAGGAGATACGCTGATGTGGTTGGAACCATTCGTAAGCGCCCTGCCCAAGTGATTTCCGAAAAAATGGCGATTTTCAATAAGCAGAACCGGGACATAAATCCTTTGAGTTAATTCTATAGCCATTGTGGCAATTTGGGTAATTAATACTCATGTAATTCTTATCGATGATCGTGGTTTCAGTAACGGCTACGCTTGGCTGAATAATCCGGGTCTCACCATTTGATACTACAAACTACCTCTCACCGATATAGGAGTTTCAATCTAAACTGATTTATATGGAGGATACTCTCCGAGATATTTCAGGAGTAGTGGTAGGCTCAGAAGCAGAGGGGCATGTCACAGTAGGATATCAGAGAGGAAGTCGTCATAGAAATGGCCTCGAAACTGGATGTAAGCGTCCTGAATAGAGGATTAATGCCGGCATACCGATTTACATGGTTGGAACACGGCTAAATTGGATACCAAGAAACGCTGTCTCTAGAAACCGGTTTAGTGGCCAACGCACCAGTTCTGCAAGAATGTACCCGTTGCTCGCTCCTTATTCATCATTAGTCAAAGTGCTCAGCATTACAGAACTTTCAAAACGTGTTGACCACTATACTTCATTTTCCTAATCGAAGAACAAATATTCACAGAGCGGTTACTACTCGATATAACCCGGTTTTCAAGATCTTTACCCTCATACTCTGCGAATGTATCAACATTTCTAGAGGATTTGAATCATGGAGTATTTATCGCAACTCCAATAGCGACAAAAAGGCTCAAAACTAAAAGCAACCTGGTGCTGGGTTAGCTAGTATTAATCAAAGAAGAGGGCGCCATTCCGAAGTCAAAATAGCTTAGGAGTGGGTTTGTCAAAACACGTTCCGTCTTTGTCAGTTCGGTCCGAATCGTTACAGCAAAATTCTAACAATCGACGTTGAAACTCCCAATGAGTATGGCTACAAATTAGGGCCCCCCAAGATAATACTAATTTGAACAATCTCACTCAACAATTAAGAAGAGAGATCAAAGAATTGAAAAATGAATCAATCAGCAACTATTTAAGAAAATTAAAGGAACCAAAAGAATTAAAAGACCAATTTGCTGAACACCTTGAAAACAATATTCCAGCTGCATGAAGACCAAACGTTAGAAGCCGAGATAATAACTGAACAAGCTGTGCAAGAAAGTAAAAAAATCCTACCGACGATACCAAAAGAAGTCATGCGTGAGATAAAAGCTAATTTGAATGCGAAAAAAGCTCCTGCGGTTACGATCTTATTACTGCAGAAATCTTAAAAGGATAGCTCTGGTGAAGATCATCAATCTTATAAATGCAGCATTTAGAATCAAATGTGTATCAAGCTTGTATGGAAAATTGCAGACGTAATTATGATCCCAAAACCTGTGAAACCACCACACATAACCTAATCTTATAGGCCAATTTCGCTATTGCCAGTCATGTCCAAACTCTTTGAGAAGCTACTGAAAAAAAGGTTAAATCCGCTAATCGGGAGTAAAAACTGGATCAGTTCGGTTTTCGTAACCAACACTCAACAATTGATCAAGTTCACAGAATAACCAGTTTAATTGAGAAAGCACTAAAAAAAAAAAATTAAAAACATCGTCATTTCATTTAATGGGAGAAAAAGTACTAACATTTTATATTTAAAAATTAGATCTTCTACAAGAAATATCCTTTGCTATAAAATAGTGTACGCGTAAAACCGGCTTGGTTTCAAAATTTTCTTTTGTTTTTGGAAATGTCTCACAGTGAAACGTTTCGAAATGGACAAGGTTTGTGTAAATATTGTTACACATTCGATTTCCCGTTAGCCGCGATTGTTTAATCATAGCAGAACAATATATAGTACAACAATTAATGGTGAATATTCTTCAAGTGCATTTACATTCTAATTAGATTTGTGTTTTCATTTTAGAAATTTGTCAATCTGTATGTTTACTTTTTGTTTGTAGGTTATGTGTCATTTTTGCTTAACAAATGCCCCAAACAAAAAAAGTTATTAGACCAGTTAGCTTCTATTTCAAGGACTGCTTGAAAGCTATCGCTTGTTCGACGATTATTACATGCACCCCAATATTTTAATTGAGCAAATGGATAATATTTGTTTGCATTGTCATACATCGAAAAGCGAATTTCCCATCTCTAGATGAGCCAACCACTGAGCTATTCAGACACTTTCTACGAAACATCCGAAAGTACAACTCATGCATTCAAAAGACATTTTAAGAACAACACCTGTGGTAAGTTCTTCCTTTACTCGACAACGACTCTAAGATTTTACAAATTTGCTTGATGCGCTACGAGGAATGGTGACTAATCAAGTATATGTGCTGTTAGCCGAATGCGATTGAAGCAATAACTATATCATTGGTAAAATTAAAGAATATGTAGTGGCTATGGAATTGTCAGTACACCTTGCTCTCCCAATAACGATCAACAAAGCCCAAGATAGCGCAATACGAATGAAGCCTGTTGTACTTATATTTTGGAAGAACAAATAATTTTTTAATAATGTCCTCTGCTGTTAAATTCATCCCCAAGTTTTAAATTTTAGATTATTTTCGAACAATTTGTTTTATATTACATTCAATTATGCTTAGCTGTGTACATTTGAAGAATAGAATATGAAGCAGTAACATTATATTTTTATGATTATCACTCTAACTACTCGTATATATACGAGTACATCTACAGTATATACATAGTTTTCCTCTATCCAAACTCTACTTAGAACCAATTAAATGGGGAAAAAAATTCTGGCATCATTTTCTTTTAGTTATGTCGCTTTGTACGTACTTGGTACATCTTGTATTTTATTTATGTACTTCAACGAATTAATTTCATAAATTTATGTCATTTTTTCGTTTATATGTATGTATGCGATGAAGAGAAGTTACAATAACAACAATAAATTTTTGTCATCCCAAAAATAAGAGCTAGAAAATTGGAAATCCACCCATTTTTTCATGTCAACATAAATTAATGAACAAAATGTTTTTTTTTGGTAAAAATATGCTGATGTCTTATCGTTTTTTTTAAATTTATATATGAATGTATAAAATAAACATAAAATTTGGTTTCAATAACATTCGATGATGACGTTTCTGATGCACTGGCTATATGTATTGTATCTACATAACATGTAGATATCTCTGCCGGTTATGAATAACATTGTAAAGATACAATTAATTTAAATATTTCTGGAATTACAAAGTTTGGATTATATTTGTATGTATTTATGAGCTTTCCAACTGGTTTTGTTCAGGATATATAGATTCAATTCGTAAACTTACAAGAAAATTGAGTTTCGTCGAGGCAGGAGGTATAGCCATGAGCAAATTACAATTTCATTAGAAACTGTTCTAAATGGAATTAGTAATATCAACGATTCTCTTTACTAAAGAAAAATTTGCGACTGGTTACAATCAATGACCCTATAAGTCTATAGCCCTATAAAATTCCGAAAAGCCAACTAAAAATGTTGTTAAGCCCTTTATCAGCCTACCATACTTGTGAAATTACGGTAACTTTTTTTAAAATAAACCGCTTTAGTATATGTGTACCAGAGTTGGTGAAAAAGAAAACATTAAGGCGAATTTCCGATTAAAATTACAAAAAAGTTACAGTCCATTGATATGTTCCCGCTCCTATTCTCTACTAATAACTTTTTATGAATTTGTAATCGGTAATTAGTGCCCTTTGAACCAGACATTTTCTATTATAGTAAACAATTTTTTTTGCTTTTGTTTGTCATTTTCTAGTGGTACTAATGGAGTTTTAAAATTTGGCTTGTGGCCTACTTCCAACACTAATTTGGGAAGAGAGAATAGATTTGATCCGATCAGATCTAAAACAAATGCCATACATCCAAAGTCCCAACCTTTAATATGTCCATATCTATTTATTTATTTGGCGTTCTCTTATAGTGGATCGATGCAATTCAATGAGCATCGCTGAAACGGCCAAACCTCTCTATTGGATGTAGCGCCAGCGGAAGGAATGAAACAAAGAAGTCGAAAATGAGTTTTACAAATAAAATTCTTAATATCAAGACCGGTGAATCGAAAGAATACAACACCATAACTATTTAAATTTGTAATGGGCTGGTGACACTAACTGCGTTCCGAGGAAAATTTATAAAACTTATGATTGGCGGAGATAACTATTGTTTCGGAACTTGATAGAATTGGGACAATATTCGGGCACGTCTCCTGATTATAAAAAAATTCTCATTCTCAGCACCGGTGACAGACATCCTAGGCCGAAATTTTGTGTGTTCGCATAAAACGAAACGTAAATGACGAAAAAGTATTAACGAATTAAAGTAGAATATTTAGAAGTAGGAGAATTGGTGTTTAGTTGTGGAACATAACTGATGACGAATCGGGAAGAGAAGCCGGGACCATTGCGGAAATTATTTAGTGCTTAGTTAGCTTCGAGTTATCTAACATAGGTGATTTAGCATGTTTCCGCCGGCTTCAATTACTAGACTACACCTATCTCTTCTACACAAAGTTAATAACATTGTTATGCCATACTTTGTTGATGTTTTGTCATTTTTTACTTTTTTTGATTGAAGTTTGGTTTTTAAACTCGTTCTATATTCTAGAGGATTTTTTTATTTCCCATGGTAGTTTCCGAAACCCATCTCTAGAGGTACCAATAGCCGCAATTATAGTAAGATTTTTTTTTTTATAAAAAATTGTTCTTTATTATTTCCTTTTTAATTACAATCTAGTCTAAGACTAATAAGCAATTTTATTCTAACTTAAATTACTACATTTTATTGAAATTTAAGGGTTCATCCATCGATATATTCCTTAGTTTTTATTTTTATTAATTGATCACGGTTTTGTTGTGCGCTAGATAAAGATTTATTTTAATTGATTTTACACTAACTCAAAAGGCTTTACTCTTTTGAGCCTTCTAACTAAATCCGTATCATCCAGTAGCTGGATGGCTTCTATGTTAACATGGTGACATGACTTCTGTCAATAACTCAGCTTTCTGGTTCAAATGGAAAATTGGAAAATGACTGGACACCGTTGAAAATTTTCCCTTTTGGCAATCTGGGTGCTCAGTTCTCAAAACTGATGGTATACCGCAATGATAATGGTCGGTACTTGGTACAATTTTCTTCACAGTTTGGCACAACGGTAGGTTACAATAATAAATTACACGCACTGGTTTACCCAACGTTACAATACCTATTTTATTTATTATATTTATTCAAGTGGATTGTATTTTACACATGATATTTTTCCCTACCGCTTCTTATCTGTCCAGCTTCAAATTACACAGTGATTTTAATGGATACGATTTTCAATGATTTGCAATTTTGGTAATAATTATATAATTTCCAGTGCAGAATGCCATCTATCTCTAACTAGCTAAACTATGGTTTATACCATTCGAGTTGTACTACTATTCTCACTGTAAAATGTCAAGTACTACTATTCTAACTGTAAATCTAATTTTAGTACAATTTAATTTTACAATAAAAACTTCTGTCAAAGTGACAATCAACAAACAAACAAAATGGTAAGTGGATTAATTTATATAAAAGTTTTAATACTAAGATTTATTTTCTAATTTTAGGTGAAGATGCATTATGCAGCTGTGCCATCGAATTCTCCATTAGATAAGTTTAATCAATTAATTTCTTATAAGATGGGTCCCTTTGTGGTTATGTTTATAAATAATACTGCTCACTACGAAAACCAAATTGGTGATTCAGAATTAGCTTATTTTTTTCAATTATTAGTTTGAGTTTTTTTAATACTAACTTTTCAAAGAGTCTAGACATTATCGGCAGCAACGATCTAGGTCTACATGATGTTAGTAGATGTGGCGGTTTACCTAATTTGGGAATTTCCAAAGTTTTGGCCCATATTTTAACCTGAATGCAGCGTTTATAATATTAATTAACTTCACCGTAGCTTTTCTCGGTATAGCTGCTTTATTATTTCTCCGGTAATCAGGTCAAACCCTGGCGCTTTCTTTAAGTTTAAATTATTTTTAATTTCGTTTGCTACTTCAGTAGACGATGTAGGTGTGACATCTTCGAACACTTGTATTATGTTTTCATCCAATATTTCTCGTAATTGACATTCATGACCATGAGGTTGAAATATATTTTCAAGATGATTAGCAAATCCTTCAGCTTTTCCTTTGTTTTTCGCAGGCATTATAGGCCTTTCCAGAGTTTTAGTTGCTTTCCAGAGCGAATAAACCGTATTACTGTCATTCGTCAAATTACTTAAGTAGAAATTAACTGACTCATTTTTTAATTTCTAAATTTCTCTTTTTTTGTTTCTCTTTGTGGAGCTCTAGTAGGTGTCACTTTTTTCTGGATTTGCGTTTATCCCTAAGTAGATTTCTAATTTCTATTGGATAGTTTCCTTTTAGCCTTGATTTGATTTCTGGAGTATTTTCCCATGTTGATTGTTGAATATCCGTAATGAACTTGTCTATACTTCTATGTCCAGTTGATCCATAGTTTTTAAAGGAGCTTTGAAAAGTATTCTTTGTTCAGGGTGTACTTTTTAAACTTTCCCAGTCCGCGCCTATTTGTTGGTTAATACTGGATTATTCCCTTTTTGGATGATATACTCACTTAGAGTTAGGACTATTGGAGAATGAACTGAGCTCATATCTTGGCTTTCCTCAACTTTCATAAAATTATTAGAAATATTTTTGGTTATAAAAAAATCGATCAGGTCAGGTATTTTTCCTGGATCAGTTGGCCAATATGTTAGTTTTCCTGTTGGAATGGAGTCACATCCGTTTTTTTTAATGGCAATCAGTAATTCTTTTCCTTTAGTTGGAAAGGTTCCCCCAGTGAGTATATATTCTTCGCATTGAAGTCACCACCTATATTATAAACCATTTTTCCAGGCGCTTGAAGAAATCTGAGTATTGTTTAATTTTAATAGAATGTCTTGGTGGACAGTTCAATCCTGCCACAATAATAGGAAAGTTGTTGGTTTTTATATAAACCACTGTGTTCTGAATTTTTTCTTTTTCATACTTAGCTTCTTCAAAATATTGGATATTTATTTTATGATGACTGCACTTCCTCCTCTGGCTGAATTATCTGGATGAATAGTGTAATATACGTAATAGCCTTTAAATGTTACACAGGATTGCGTAGTAAAATGTGTTTCCGAAATAAGACACACATCTATATTCTCAATGTTAAGGACTTTGTATTTCCATGATATGATTTTTATTGAGCTGTTCATTTCTGTGTGGATTTGGGTTTAGCTCCCAATGCTCTATCTTCCATATTTTGTAGCCTCCCATCAAATTTTGTTAATTTCATGAAATTTGATGTTTGAGGCAACTGCTTTCCGAAAATTTTGATTCTTAAATGGTCTAATATATAGGTATGGCAGTTGGCCAGGTTTCCGAACTTAATGTTTTGGCCTTGAGATCTTCTTTTTTTCCCAACTTAAAACATAAGTATTCAATCTACTATAACATGGTAGAAAATCAATTTCCTAACATGGTAGAAACTTGTTCCCAAACACTTATTAGCCATAGCTGAAACATCATCCTCGGTTGTTTGAGGATCCAGTCTGGATAGGTGAAGCCAAAATTTATGTGGTACGGTTTTGATAATTATATTATCTGGCAAGATATTAGAACCTCGTACTGCTTGTTGATTGCTTAATTTGGACTGGGTATTACCTTCGGATATTTCCCCATTATTCGGGGGGCTGTTCAGGCAAATGTTATCCGGTTTGTTAGATGATGCCTCTGATGAATCAATATTTGGGGGCTTAGTTGTTGATTCTGCTTGAGTCGTAGTGCCGCAAAGGTCATTAACCACTTTCACTTGGCCCCTTGTTAATCGTTCTATTCTAATTATTCAATTAGATTGTGGCTGTAGTTCAAAATTCTATGGGATCACACGAGAACTTTCTGAATTTTATCATAATCGGTTAATAGCTATAAAAATCTTTTTAGAATCCCATTTCTAATGTACAAACCGAATTTCATCATAATCGATTAATAAATAACTGAGTTATTTCCTGATTGGCTGTTATCTAGAACTTCATTTAAAAATCTTTTAGAATCCCATTTCCATTGTATATATGCTGGACTTCATCTAAATCTAAAGTATTAAAAAAAAAAAATTGGATAACAAATAGGGAGTTGAGTAGAAATTTAAAAAAAAATAAAATTCGAGTTTGAGTCATAGTCAGAGTCAGAGTCATAGTCAGTGTCATAGTCAGAGTCATAGTCAGAGTAATAGTCAGAGTCAGAGTTAAAGCCAGAATCAGCGTTAGAGCCAGAGTTAGAATTAGAACCAGAATCAGAGTCAACGCCTGAATCAGAGTCAGAGTCAAAGTCAGATTTAAGAAGTTGAAATCGTCTGACTGATGGTATGCTAAAGATTCTGTTTAATTACTTCAAATTGACAACCATTACTTTATATGTTCCTTTGTTGGTCAATTATATTTTATTGCATAGATAACGCGGTGTGAGAAAGCCATTGATGACAAGCAGGCTGATTTTTTTGTTTATTTATTTGGTTTTATAGTACAAATATGATACAAGGAGTGTCAAATGCGAGTGTTAAGCGACATTGTTATGCGTTCTACTAATACCAGACGAAATCTCTATTTTATGTTATTATGAATTTGTTTACCTAACTTTTGATGTTCGATTGATTTCGAATACAACGAAATGTATTATTTGGTATTGTACCCTATACTGCACTGTATTACGTATTTTGAGGCTGAGCGAAATTCCAAATACTAGGAAGTCCCAGTGAGACAAAGATTAATGTCGTTTTCGATTGACCAAAAAAACTAAACTCAGTGCAAAAAAAACTAAACTCGAACATTTTTTACTATGGCGAGTTTAGTTTTTTTTGCAATGAGTTTAGTTTTTTTTTTATCAATCGAAAACGACATAAGAATTAACAACGCTCAACAAATCTCAATTCTTTAATACAATTCCATATACACACATAAGAGTATGATGTTATACGTGTATACAGGAAGTATAGGAGGAAGAAAATATGGAAAATTTAAAATTTACAAAGGATTATTTTGTATTTTTCCTGACCTACATCCATTACATTTCATTCATGTACAATATTTTGTTTTCGTGTATTTGGAAATTAGTTACATTTTTGATTACCAGTTTGCTGCTGTGGTTGTTGTTGGAAGTCAGGTTGGTTTCGTTCGGTTGAATAAAATTGGAGAATGAGACCAGAAGTAGTACAACATTTGCGTCATAATAGGAAAATATGTTTTCTTTTTTTACATTTAGTAGGTGTTTGTGTGTGTGTCTTCATAAAATGTATATTGGATTGGAATCGCACGCGGCCTTCTGTACAGTACAGGAGAATATGAAAAAAAAATAAAAAATAAAATTGCACAACAAACAAACAAAGTCAACCTTTGTATACATAATATCTGTTCAGGAATAAGATCGAATTGCGTTCCCACTGGTATTTTAGAGGTTTCAAAAATTAATTAGAATTTTTTTTTCGTTGGTTTGGTACGAGTATATTCCATTAAATATTTTATTTTTGTTTATGGGTTACCTTTTTCATGTTATATTTTCTAAATTCGCTTAGGAAAGGACGGGAGATGTTGCTACAGAAGAAGACCAACCAAATAATCTTACCAAATAATTTGTTTAGGTCACGTCAATTCCATCCCAAATAAATATTCTTTTGATCATTAATTTAAAATTTGTATTATGACCCTAGAGGGTGTATTAATAAATTACAATGAGTAAAGTATGCAATTGGTAAAGACGTGACATTTACTATTTTATGATATCTAAATTCATTCTAATTTTTTTACTGGAAAACATTATTAGGAAAGGTTAAGACTGAGAGAGTGGACTATTGTTAAAAACAGAGGTGTGTCGAATAACGATACAAAAGTCGGTTCGCCTTAATAATTACGGGTTCCGATATCTGTTGTTAGAGGTATTAACCATCGCAATCGATGTAGGTATGTATAAGGTAAGTATAAAAGTAATTTGCAAGTTTATAGATTGATATTGTTTCATTACTTTAATTTACAGTGGCTTATGCCCGGTTTCACAAAAAAATAAACAATCTCTAGTTAAATAATATTTCCTCCCTTTCTTCTTTTATGAAATTGCATTTTGTTTCACATTAAAAATTCAATGCAAGTTGATTATATCTTATTTTTACATAGACATTTTTAGCCTCCAGGGGGTCAATTCTCGTTCTGTGAAAAGTACAATGAAAAGTATTTTCAGTGAGAAATATTGATTTCTGATTCATGTTTCATGAGAAAGAAAAAAATGACGTCAAAATCTTCTCATATGAAAAAAACTTTCTCACCGAGTATTTTGGTCGTGGGAATATAAATGAATATGGAAATTCAGTTTTATAACACCTAAATTTACAATTTTAATGTTAAATATGCAACCAAACTATAATACTAAGTAGTCACTTTAAAACTAATTTATAAGCAAATTTAGTAAACATATTTCAATTCGTTTAAGAAAAATCCCTAAATAATTAGTTTCGTTTAGTTTAAATAAAATTTTATCCATTTTAGTAATTTATTTTCTATTTTGACAAGCAATGACGAAAACTGGTTTAACTCTCTATTTACCTCTCTTTGAGAGAGTGATTAAATCTAATTACAAATTATAATCTCTTTTAACATTTATTTAGCTATTATTTGCACCATTTACCTAGCGCACCTAGCGGAAATATATATGAAACTTTATAAAATATGTTTTGCTGTGTAGTATTCAGCGTTCTTTTTCATTTGGACAACGAGAATCGCATATTGCTGTTGCGTGAAAAGATACTAATGAGAAAGTCGTAATGGAAACCAAATGGAAAGATTTTTTTCATTCCATTTTTTCATGAAACGAGAATTGACCCCCTGCTCCGGTTAAAATTTTCATGTAAAAAAGAAAAAAAAATTAGCATGCGTTGTATTTGTATTATGAAATAAATCGCAATTTCATAAAAGAAGAAAGGGAGGAAATATTATTTAACTAGAGATTGGTTATTTTTTTGTGAAACCGGGCATTAGTAAAATAGTAAGTACTGTAATTAATCTATTTTCAACTGAATAAAGGAAATATTTCTGTGGCCACAAGACATAATCGCTTAAATCGGCTTAAGACAAAAGTTGTCTATCTCTCATTATATTTCACTAAATTTGACTTAAGTGGTATGCCTTCTGAATGATGGCTGTGGTCGCAAGCCGTTGTAGCTTTAGTCAGCATAAGTGAAAAATGAATTTAATATTCAACTTTTTCTACATCTCTCTAGAAAAATTATCAAATTTAACTTAATACTTAGTTAAGTCTTGTGACTACAGTTTAATTGTTTTTTTTTTATTTTAAGATTTCCGGCATCTTATTGTTCTCCCTCCCTTGAAGTAAGCCAATTGATGGCTCAAGAAATTTAACGAATTGATGGATTTCAATGTTACTTTACATACCTTTTTATCATATCCTGGATGAATATCTATAATGTGTGCCAAATCATAATATGCAGCAGGTTTTATTTAATGATTACCAGATTAGCCCGTTCTAGGTTCCTTGCAGCTCTCTTTAATTTGTCATGCTGTTGTAACATGTTTAAGTACAGAGTGTGCCATTTTTATGTATGTATGTAAACATTGAATAACTTTGAAAAAGAAACAAATATATATGAATATTTAAATATTATTGAGCCACAATTTTATATAATTAAAATTATTTAATGGTTTAGGGCTCTCTATATTTTTTTATTTTTTAAAAATTAACTTGAGCTTTCGGACTCACTTCGAGTCCATTTTCAAAAGCGTTTATAAAAATGTTTTCAATACAATTTTCCTTTTATAAATAAATCAAAAACAAAACCAAAAAATTGAAGGTTTTTCCGTAGAAACCAAAATTCGTGTGTCTAGGCTAGAAAAATATTTTCCAACCGTGACAAAAAAACTTGTGGTAAATTTTACGAAAAAAACTTTTACAAAATATGAATAAAATTTGAAACATTTTACAAAAATATAATGAATCAATTATAAGTATAAGACAAACAATCAAATTTAGATAAATAAATCATAAGAATTACCAATATAAGCATAATCTTCAACAATGTTTATTGAGTTATCACTGGATTTTATGTGTAACATTTCCAAAAACGATCTTTTCCTAAAATTTTTTTGCTGTTCCAAAATTTTAACATTATCTAAAGTTATTTGATGATTTGTGTTTTTTAAATGTTGAGTGAGAGCACTATTTTGGTTTAAATCTCGATAAACTGCACTTTTATGTTGATACAACCGTTTTTCGATAAATTGTTTCGTTTGTCCAGTATACGTTACGTTACATTCACATTGGATCTGATAGACAACATTGGACTTTTTCTTTAGAGGAACTGAATCTTTAAGTTTAAAAAACAAAGTTGTATTCAAATTCGATGCCGGTCTTCCCACAATCTTAAAATTATAATTTTTAAACAGGTGTTTAGTTTTTTCAAAAAGATTTTTTATGTATGGGATAGATAAATAAGTTTGGTTTCTATTATCGGCCAAACCTACAGAATTTCTATAAAAATTTTTTTGTTTCCAAATAGTAACATCTACTAATTTATCAGGGTAATGAGTTTGAGCTAAAATGTTTTTTAATAAAATAAAATTTTTATAATGAAATTTTGTATCTGAAAGTTTTATAATTTTTTGAGTAAGAATTTTGATTGTGTTAATTTTGTAAGAAAGCGGGAGCCAAGAGTGAAAATTTAAGTATCTTCCAGACCATGTATCTTTATGATACCAATCCACAGAAATTTTGCCATTAGGTTCATGTATCAAAAGAGTATCCAAAAATGAAATTTTTTTATCAGATTCTTTTTCTATTGTGAACTAGCTGACCCGGCGAACTTCGTCCCGCCCCAAATTACTTCGTTTCGAGCAAAATTGATTTTGATGATAGAAAAAATCATACAACTCAACTCTATTCTCAATAGATGATTGAGTTGAGTGGACATTCCATTCCATTTTCATCGAATTCAACACTAATGAATTGAAAAGTGAATAAAATGTCGATTCAAACTCAGGCGTCTGTCGAAAATTGAGTTGTGTTTTGGATTTTTTCTCTCATTGTGGAAATGAATTGGAGTCAGTTGGAATTCAAAAGAATTCAAGGTATTTTATTCGAGTGGAATTAAATCGAATACAGACGCAAATCAATACAATGCATTGTGGTAAACAATATTTCTAGTTCTGTTCTCCGGCGCATAAATGAACAACGATGATGGTTTGCCAACTCTCGAATACGCTGTACGTCGCCATGGTACTGACCATGAGAAAAACACGGAAATTCTAGATTTATTCCGCACACTTCCAACGATTGACCTTGCGATTTGTTAATCGTCATAGCAAACGCCAAACGAACGGGGAACTGAATGCGCTTGAAGTCGAACGGTGTGTCATTTGCAATCATAGGAATTCTCGGAATTAGAACATCTTCTCCTTTGAATTTGCCCTTGATGATCGTCGCTTGAATCACGTTGTTCATCAGTTTCTTCACACTCAATCGCGTTCCGTTACACAATTTCGGATGGTTCAGATTGCGCAGCATGATTATTACAGATCCAACCTTGAGCATCAAGTTATGCGGTGGTATTCCTGGCAAATCAAGCGCATTCAAAAACTCGGTCGGATAATTGGTTGCCTCGTCTTGATTGGTCACACAGTCAACGGATTTGTAACAATGGGTTTCCCCAGCCATTTGGTTTTGAATCAAGTAATTCAGACTGTCTACATCCTTGTTCTTTGCTGCCAGAATTGCTCGTTCGCTGAGCCAATCGTGATTCACATAATTTTGGCGAATGTCCGGAAACACTTTCGTGATAAGCTCTTCCTTCGACGTCGTAAACATGCAAAAATTGGAGGGAAATGAAATCAATCCGGTCGAAACATCAACAGGAATTTGACCGTTGCCAAGCACCAACAGTTGTTTAGAAAAATCAGTAGTTGATGAGTCGTTCTGTAACGCGACTCTCATGTTCGTGGTCAACTGCAACTTCTTCACATAGCGCCACAAACTCGACGATTTTAGACTTGCATTGAGTTCATCTGCAGCTGTCGATCTCGGAATGACAGGTAACGTTTGACGAAAATCGTCGGCCAACAGAATCATCGCTCCACCAAAACGTCTTGTGTCACTTCGTAAATCCTTCATCGTTCGATTGAACGCTTCCAATGATCGTTTGTGTGCCATTGTGCATTCGTAACAAATGATGATTTTGCAATTGATTGCCGAATTTTCCGACTTTTCCAAAGGATTTTCCAAAAATATTCTTTTGTAAGAACCATCTCCTGGCAATTTCAAATACAATTAAAAAAGATTAAGCCTAATCGGTCATCAAAACATACAAAATATTCAAAATTTCATAGAAAAAAAAAATTCAATTTTCTTCGGGTTTTTTCCGGAAGTTTCCGAGTTTTCCACTTCGATTTTCCAATTTTTCTCTTCTAAAAGACAATCTGGTTTGGTTGCGCGCCAAATCTCGTACAAAAACGTAATTTTTTGATTTGCCGAATTTTCCGACTTTTCCAAAAGATTTTCCAAAAATTTTCTTTTGTAAGAACTATCCCCTGGCAATTTCAAATACAATTAAAAAAGATTAAGCCTAATCGGTCATCAAAACATACAAAATATTCAAAATTTCATTGAAAAAAAAAAATTCAATTTTCTTCGGGTTTTTCCGGAAGTTTCCGTGTTTTCCACTCAGATTTTCCAATTTTTCTCTTCTAAAAGACCATCTGGTTTGGATACGCGCCAAATCCCGTACAAAAACATAATTTTTCGATTTTCCGCCTTTTCCGAAGGATTTTCCAAAAATTTTCTTTCGTAAGAACCATCTCCTGACAATTTCAAACACAATAGAAAAAGATTGAGCCTAATTGAGCCTAATCCGTTATCAAAACATACAAAAAATTCAAAATTTGATTGAGAAAAAAAATTCAATTTTCTTCGGGTTTTTCCGGAAGTTTCCGAGTTTTCCACTCAGATTTTCCAATTTTTCTCTTCTACAAAACATCTGGTTTTTACCATCTGGCTGGCTACGCGCCAAATCCTATACAAAAACATAATTTTTCGATTTTCCGAAGGATTTTCCCAACATTTTCTTTCGTAAGAACAATCTCCTGGCAATTTCAAACACAATAGAAAAAGATTGGGCCTAATTGAGCCTAATCGTCACCAAAACATACAAAAAATTCAAAAATTCATTGAAAAAAAATTCAATTTTCTTCGGGTTTGCCGGAAGTTTCCGAGTTTTCCACTTCGTTTTCCCAATTTTTCTCTTCAAAATGACAATCTGGTTTGGTTGCGCGCCAAATTTCGTACAAAAACATAATTTTTTGATTTGCCGAATTTTCCGACTACGTTTTTAAGAAATAATCCAGGAATTTTAGTTACACGGGCAGATAAGAGAAACATGACAGCTCTAACATTGAAAAATGACTATTTAGATAAGATAAATAGTTTACTTAACGATAATACTACATACATCCAAACACAATCAAAATTCTTACTCAAAAAATTATAAAACTTTCAGATACAAAATTTTATTTTATTAAAAAACATTTTAGCTCAAACTCATTACCCTGATAAATTAGTAGATGTTACTATTTGGAAATAAAATTTTTTTTATAGAAATTCTGTAGGTTTGGCCGATAATAGAAACCAAACTTATTTATCTATCCCATACATAAAAAATCTTTTTGAAAAAACTAAACCTGTTTAAAAATTATAATTTTAAGATTGTGGGAAGACCGGCATCGAATTTGAATACAACTTTGTTTTTTAAACTTAAAGATTCAGTTCCTCTAAAGAAAAAGTCCAATGTTGTCTATCAGATCCAATGTGAATGTAACGTAACGTATACTGGACAAACGAAACAATTTATCGAAAAACGGTTGTATCAATATAAAAGTGCAGTTTATCGAGATTTAAACCAAAATAGTGCTCTCACTCAACATTTAAAAAACACAAATCATCAAATAACTTTAGATAACGTTAAAATTTTGGAACAGCACAAAAAAATTTTAGGAAAAGATCGTTTTTGGAAATGTTACACATAAAATCCAGTGATAACTCAATAAACATTGTTGGAGATTATGCTTATATTGGTAATTCTTATGATTTATTTATCTAAATTTGGTTGTTTGTCTTATACTTATAATTGATTCATTATATTTTTGTAAAATGTTTCAAATTTTATTCATATTTTGTAAAAGTTTTTTTCGTAAAATTTACCACAAGTTTTTTTGTCACGGTTGGAAAATATTTTTCTAGCCTAGACACACGAATTTTGGTTTCTACGGAAAAACCTTCAATTTTTTGGTTTTGTTTTTGATTTATTTATAAAAGGAAAATTGTATTGAAAACATTTTTATAAACGCTTTTGAAAATGGACTCGAAGTGAGTCCGAAAGCTCAAGTTAATTTTTAAAAAATAAAAAAATATAGAGAGCCCTAAACCATTAAATAATTTTAAAAATATATATTGCCGTGAATCGAACCCGGGACCTCCGGAGCTTAAAGCTAGCATTCTAACCACTGTGCCATCGGGGCGGCCGCTTTTATTGGCCAAAGCATAATATGCCTTTTTTGCTGCGTTTTTCATTACCTTTTCGAGCACCTCGGGCGGTATAGCGATGATTTCGGCATGAATGTTTGCCTTGAGCTCGCCAATGGTATGAGGCTTGCTGGCGTATACTTTGCTTTACAAATAACTCCACAAAAAGAAGTCCGGAGGGGTTAAATCTGGAGATCTGGGTGGCCAGTCAATGTCGCCTCATTTTGCCATCAGACGTCCAAGGAATTTTTGTTGCAGAAACTGTATTGTTTGATTTGCAGTGTGACATGGCGCACCGTCTTGTTGAAACCAGTAACCATCAAGTCCTTTTTCACATATTTGCGGGCAGACATAATGAGCCATCATCCACCGATATCGATTTCCATCGATTGTTTCCTTTTCTCTAAAAAAAATATGGCCCCGTGATGGTTTTGGCGCAAATGCTGACCCAAACAGTCACTTTTTGGTCATGCAATGGCGTTTCATGGATCTCAGAGAGTGTGAAATGGGGCTCGTCGGTCATCAAAATTTGATTCCAAAAATTAGGTTCAATGTCAACCATTCGAGCGACTGTTTGGCCGTATTTGAAGCGACATGGATGGTTCTTCGACAATATTCTTTGTGTTAATTGCCCTTTATACGGACACTAATGCAAATCATCGTTCAAAATGCAAAGTTATTCAATGTTTAGATACCGACATAAAAGATGGCGCACCCTGTACATCTTATGATATTTCATTAAAGCTAAGATCTGACACTAACTCAGATGAATTGCCTTTGCAGAAAGGCACATTTAGCTCCTCTGCCTCTTTTTGATTGTATCATAATTGGACCTGCAAAGTCAATACCAGTATGGGAAAATGGGCTCTATTAAGGCAGTACTCCCACCAGTTGTCTTACGTATTTGCTCTATACCTCGCACACTTGACACAACTTTGCAATTCCCGTTTCATCGGATAACTGCCACCAATTATCCAATAATTATTATCAATTTGCTGTGAGTAAATCATATTTTCTTAATGTGAATTTTTTATATTTGTGAATAAATCTCATGCAACACCTGTCACCTGTGACCACCTGTTGGTCAACACCTGTCACCTATGACCAGGATGATTCTCGATTGAATTAACTGTCAACTATGTCATTTGAGTATATAAGGATGGGTGTGAATTTATACAAAAAAATAACACGTATTATACGTATACAATTCCAAAACCATTCCATGAGCAAAATTGACTCACAGTCAAAAAAAACGAAAAGAGAAAAATAATCTGATGCCCCATATAAGAGACAAAGACAATGTTTTTTTTTTGTTTTTTATTTTAAAATAAAAAACAAAGAAAAAACATTGTCTTTGTCTCTTATATGGGGCATAAGATTATTTTTCTCTTTTCGTTTTTTTTGACTGTGAGTCAATTTTGCTCATGGAATTCAGGCATAATGCTGGAGATATACTCGACGTTACTCAGACGCTGCAATATGTCAAAAACGCGCTTTACAATACACTCAAGATAAAGTCAAACGTTTGCTATTCGCGTTTTTGACATTACTTTGATTTACAGAGAAATCAAATGAAAATCAAATTTTGTTGCAATTTAAAATTTTTAAAAGCTTTGAAATGATAAATACCTACACAAAAAATAAAAAAAATTAGAGATGGTTAGATCCGGCTTATTGGCGTGCCTGTTAGCACACCAGATTTCTCAAACTAAGAAAAGAAAAACCGTCAAAAGATACCGCCGGTATTTTAGAAGGCCTGATAATGCAAATAAATCTTTTCATGGGTTTTATAAGGTGGCCTTTGGAAAAATTCAAAATAGCGAGGAAGAATTCTTTAAGCATACTCGTATGACGAAACAAATTTTCGAACTTCTTTTATCTATACTGAATATTGGTTTACAAAAGCGCTCATTTCCTATTTTTGTCCACACTTCCAACTTCTTTTTTCTATTTTTATAACCTCTAGCTGATTTGTTATAAATAATTTAATTTTTTTTGACTAATTCAATTAATTTTTCTTCAAAACTCATGTTGATAATCCGGCTACTGATAGATGGGGCACAACGCACAAGAAAAAGGATTTTGATAAACGTCAAAATGAAATTATATAAAAAATGTAGTAGAATCTATTTTATAAAATTTCTGTAAGATATCACTTTATATTCTACAACAACAAAAAGTCAAAGTTAAATCAACTTTATTTTTGTTACTTCTGAGTCGCGTCGAGTATAATCGCTTTAGTGCAAATTCATATATTTTAACTTTTTTTTTTACTTAGTCACGTCGGTCGCGTCGAGTTTATCTCCGGGGTTAATCATTTAAACGCGGAAAAGTAAAATTCAATAGCTATATCCTTTAGAGAAATTGGACAGTAAAGCAACGACAGCTAATGATTCTGTTTTACTGGCACCACAAAATCCGTAAAGTAGAATTTCATTGCTTTAAACTAAGTTTAATGTTTTGCCATTTTTCAGAAAGCTGGTACAACAATTATAGGTCCCCTTATCTTAAGAGGTACCGAGGGCCGCAATCGGAGTACAATTGCAGATTTTGGATTTTTTGGCTCAGAATTGCTGATTTATAATAAGGTGGTTGTCAAAACAAACGAATTTTCTATGAAATTTATCGAAATAGTTAAGCAATCTAAATGCACGATGGTACAACAATTATAGAGTCCAAAACCTATCTACCTACTGACAAAAGGACCAAACATTTTCCACGCTTGTCTATATACACAAATTTAAGGATTCCAGGTTGCCAATGAAGCCTCACTACCTTGATCGTATTATCTTCGTTAAATGCTGAAAAATTGGATGGTCAATCCTGAAGTGTAAAACCACTAGAAGCGAGAAGGGCACAACAATTTACAATTTCCTTTTTCAATTTTAAAGCTGTTTGTACATTTGAAGCCCCTGTTAGCAGGTCTTTCAAGTAAAAGTCGCGACTAATGATCTTTGACACTACTGAATAAATAGCTTTGTTATCTTCAAATGATTGTTTTGGCTCGTAACTATTAATATTAATACCTCTTGGATTATAGGGCTCACGATTAGTTTTTGATTTAATGAGAGTCCGCAGGTGATGTTTCCATCATGTGATCCATCACATACCACACACAAATTTGTTGTATTTGAATCGGTTTTAATCCCATAGAATTTTATCTAAGTGATGTACAGTTATGTGTCAGGCATGACGGAATGAGCTTCTTGTTTTAGTTGTTCCACATTTGTCTCTACTTTTCTCTCAATGGCCAGCAATCTGGAAACTGTAGAATCGCCTAGTTGCTCTTGAACCCCGTTGAATGGTAACCTTGTAATGTTACATCTTCTCATTGATAGACAGCGTTGAAACTTCTTATTGTCAGAACCTTTGAAGGGCCTTGTCGATTTCTACACAAGTTGTATGCATGGAATAAAGTAAGTTTGATGATTCGATCTTTGTATCTGCTAGATCATCTATAAAGAGTTTCCCGAAAATTGTATGTTCGATCTGGCAATGACTGATACATCAGGACCTTTGAAAGTGCCAAACAGCAATGTGCTAAGAACCGTACCTGCATTTAAGATTCTGGACTTCACATATTAAAAATTGGATGAGCTAGCTGTAAATTTTCTGACTGACGTATGTGTGGATGCTAGGATTTAAACATCAATTGTTATTTACCTTCCTTCTTTCTGCTGGTGCTATATTCCATGAAGGGATTTGGCTGCCTCAATGATGTTTCTCCAAATAGTTTGATCGGCCGCAAGAAAACTCCAGACACGGTCACCAAGTGTGTTTAAGTCCCTTTCAATGTCGCGTCGCTCATTTCGGGTTCTTCCACGAGGTCCTACTTTCGTTGGTGCGGACTCCAAGGATTGTTTAGTGGTCCGACTTTTTCGAGATCTTTTCTGATCTTGTGATTCATTCGCATTCTGTATACGTGGCTTCTTCTTTATTTACCGATGTGGATACACGACAGTGATAGACTTCCTTTGTGGGAGTTGCAATTTTATCATAAGCGGCTGTTGTAATTCACCATGTGTATTTAATAATTAATTACAGTTTAATGCGCCTTGCCTTTTTACCAAATGTCTTAATGATATTGTCATACGAAATTGTTTGCAAGATTTCAGCTTCTACAGATAGTGTAGCCGCTGCATTTAATTTTTGCTCTGAAGTGGTCGATCACAGTTTTTTTTTTCATTTGAAAGTAGAAGGTTTCGCCAAAACGTATAAGCATTCGTCAACGACGTTATTTTCAATATATTCTTTGAAATGGCTTACAAATGACGTTCCAGGTGTTATAGTTTTGTCCGAATTTAGCTTTAAAGTTGTTACTAACAGAAAAGGTTTTATTCAATCTGTAGTAAGAAAAAAGTTCGTTTTGTTAAATCAGAGAGTAGGATGTAAGATTGCCGCCCTAGGCCTGGACATACAGGGCCTATAGGTAGATCCGGGCCTACTTATTATAGCGATTGTTGCTGTAAACTTGGACTGCCAACAGGCTACAGTTGTAGTTCCCAGTATTTTAAAAAGATTGGGAAAATCGAGATTATGTGGCGAGACTTTTCTTTCGAGGATTTTTAAACCGATTTTCAAGATTTGTATGCTTTTTGGACAACTTGGTGACCCCATTTTTAATCAACTTGGTGACCCCATTTCGGGGTTTACCAAACATAGGTTCCTTATTAAATGTATTGTAAACAAAAGGAGCGATAAAATGGTGGTACCGATTTCACCATAAGTGTGTCGTTACAGTCGGTGAAAACAACATCAATTTTAGAAATGTGATGATGATTACTATTAGCCTCAACTGGAACATCATTTATAAGATCAAATTCCTTGTGGAATAGTGGAAACTTTTCAAATAATACAGAGCATTCACAATGAAAAAACCTTTTTACTTTTGACTTACAGGTAGGTTTGTATGAGCATTGTGAATGCTCTGATATTGGTAATTCCCAAAAACTGGATGTGCTTCTAGTCAGGCATAACTTATCAATCATCAATAATTCGACTTCAAATACTTAAAGATTTTTAATTCTTGATATGAGGTAAAATATCATTTCCGGTTGACCGTTTTCCGTCGAAATTCACAGGGATCTCACATTTTATACAGAAAAGTCAATTTTCAGATTTGTTGTTAGTTTGAGCTGTAGAAAGTATATAAAGACAAACAGGCCGATGAATATCATTCCAAAAATCTCATGGGTGAACCCAATAGTTTTGAAGTTCCCATCAATAACAAACAAGAAAATACGTAAATTAACTAACCTACACAGTTATCACTATCAATTGCTCGACAAGGAACACGAGACTAAATATTTGCGATAACGCAAAAATTGGAACACAACAAAGCCAAAACAATTAATTTAAAGCATTCAATTAACTTTCAGAAGGCATCAAAAATCATCAAATATTAGATTAAGTTTTTTTTTGCAAGAGATAATAAGTGCGAGTTAATTTTATTTGTCATTGTGAAATAAATAAGACGTAGGATGAAAAAATACTTGGTTTTTATTTACGATAAGATGCCCTCTAT
Source organism: Tipula helvola (assembly GCA_963556165.1). Classification (NCBI taxonomy): domain Eukaryota; kingdom Metazoa; phylum Arthropoda; class Insecta; order Diptera; family Tipulidae; genus Tipula; species Tipula helvola. Next base: position 309,056,213 of record OY744481.1, read on the forward strand.
AATATACAACGATGATAAATTATTAACCATGACAATGAAACAAAAAATTAAATAATTAAATGAATTGGTTTAGTTAATTACCGGTTTTGTTTATTTTTATATGTTTACGGAGGATTATATACAGATTAATCAAAATGAATCTAATATACGTACTTATGCTCGTGTACGCATATGAATAAAGTTTATGTTGAAATACAAAATATGAAATGGTAAATCTGTTGAGCAAAAAAAAAAAAAATGTTGACACATCAAATTAACGTAATTGATATATTACCGTTATTAATTATTTAAAGCGGACATTTTTTAAACAAACTCATGTGTCATCATGATATATGTATGTATATGCGGAGCGCACGCTAGTGAAGGACAGTAAAAAAATAATAATTCCGGAAAGGTATGTAATTTCCTCAATATCCTGGATAAACTCCATAAAACATTTCAAGTTGATTTATGGCTCTGATAATTTCAAAAATGTTATTACTTATATGTACGTATATTTGTAGCAACAAAATAAATTCACTATAGCACTGTTTAGCGCAGAGACTTATTTCTTGCAACAAAAAAAGGATACAAGAGTTGAACAATATTTCTTCTGCATGTAACCATCGCATAATTTATGTGGTAATAAAAATATTTCATATAATGTTGCTGATAAATCATCATAAATAGAAATCTTGCATGCTATACGGCGTTTTGTAGAGCAGCGAGATTAAGTCGATATTAATATTACATATTTTATTCATCCAAATTTAAAAAAAAAAAAAATACGAGAGGCAATATCGGGATTCGATTAACATTAAATTTATGTGGGATACGAGAATCCAACTCCTTCATGTAACACAATTAACACAAACGAGGTAAAACGCAGTAACCTACGGCAATGATATGAAGAGGGAGCGAGCGATATGTAATGCAATGAAAAGTTAGTGGATCACCGCCTTGAACTGTCAAATGTCTTAAAACCTAAATTGAATTTTATTGAAAATAAACTAAACTATAAAAAGGTCGAAGTTTCAATTGTGAAAAAACCCAATCCTATATTGTGCCAAAGCCAACGAAGAATAATGTTAAAATTGTAGCCATTTTGATGAAAAATATTTGTGGAAAATCAAAACAAGCGACGAGGAGAATTTTTAAATTTGTGACTTTCCCAAATATAATTCCAACGCTTGCTGCTGGCGGCTAAAATAATTCGTATGTAGTTTTATATGGTCAAAATGTGTCTTGAACGTTTCATTAAATTATTAATTTCGACTAAATTAATTTTAAAATTTGATATTTATTATTAATCGCAACATATTGAATTTTAATAATCATAAAAAAAAGTCTGGGGACATCCACTAATTTAGACAAGAAACTTGTATTTGTAAACAGGATTTTACTTGTTTTTGTATGTAAACAAAAAAAACAAGTAATCAGCGCTGCCCAAGCGTGAGGACAAATGAACTAAAATCGATATTGGGAAAGTCCCTCGTTACATTATTTACAACAGTTTTGTTTATTTGAAATCTGAAATGTGAAAGTGAGAATTATATTAAATATTTGATGAACATTGAAGAACAGACGATTATATTTTATGGTAACATTTGTACTCCAAAGAGACGAATTAAGACGAATTTTTCGAATTTCATTTAGATGAGCATATCACATTTAAGCGTTGATGATTTGAAAGACGAATTGTGGAAGAGAGGTTTGTGTGTAAATGAACGAAAAACCCCACTGTGTACGCGAATGTTTGACGCAATGATGGACCAAAGTGAAGAACGTGAGACGGAAAGATGAAAGTTAAGGGAGAACCATGAAAATATAAAAACGAGCAACACAGAAAAATTCAAAAATAAAGACGATGTCGAAGAAGGTGAAAGCATAGGGAATACTCGAAAGATGAAAGACGTAAGAAATTTTAGGAATTCAATTAAAGGTCTATACGACCAATACCTTCAGAAGTCAAATACGAATGAAGAAGTCGAGAATTGTATGTGTTCAATCTTGTGACTGAACATGATTACAATTATATAAGCTTACAATATTCATAATATCAACAACATAAGTTCAAAACACTATATGTTGACTACTTGACTTATATTTTTGTTTAGTACTAAGCAGTTTAGTGGTAAGCACTTTAACTAATCTGGCCCCACCAGTAGTATAGTCAGGTTATAAAAACATAATATAATTATATTCTAATGACTTCACATCAACAGAAGTAGTTAGTCTATTGTATAAATCTCACTCGTACGAATTTACGACTCGAACATTAGGGTGAGGTTTATCATTGGTCATTTGAGCCGGATCTTCTGGTACAACTATGAGCAGTTCAATATAATCCGCACAAAAAGAACTACATACCTGCAAACAATATATGGTCTGGCTACATTTAACAGCACAGGTGCCAATCGGAATTGAAGACTATATAGTGTTGAAGATTTGTGGATATCCAGAACTTCAATAGTTAACTTGGTCAACCTAAAACCGAGATCAATAAAGCGAATAACAAAAACAGTTCATGAGTCTCGTGTCGCGGTAAAAGCCCTGGGATACCAAAAAAAACTGGACTCGCCAAGAATAGTCAATCTAAAGATCTCCATATCAACACCGCAAAACATATAGGCAGTAAAAATGGAGGATCTATACAACAACCAACTTGCTATTTTTGATCAGCTTCAAAAGAGCAAAACTAATTACAACAAGGATAGCGAGGTCAGAAAAACAAATTATTACCTGCTGAGAACGAGAGATAAAAAAGACTTCTTTGACAACAATTCATCTCATCCGTATTGGACCGAAAGAGATTCGATTAACAAATTCTTCAATAACTATCGAACTGAGTTAGAAGCTAAATTAAAAACATTATTAGCAGTACCATCACGGATCGATGAATCAAACAAATCAATCAAACCACCAACCAACATGCCAAGGTTCTCAAGGGTGTCGCCGACTCTAGATAGTGCAGCAAATTCTTATGTTACCAACAAACAAGCGAGAAGCATGTCTGATCCGAATACAAACGAAACTATATTCCACAATAGCAATGTTGGCTGAGATCCAGAATTACCAGAGTGCTAAATAAACCAAAATCAAGGGATTCAACAAAACACGAGATCAAAGTAAGACGGACTGAAATAGGCACCCTTCCATGATTTATTTAGAAGGATTATTCATGAAAACTCGAAATTGTGGGCACATTAATAAGCCACTTGGAGGAACTGTTTCTTAAACCGATACCAAAATAAAAGGCAGCTGGTATCCAATCAATGCAATGCTAAGCTTCCCGGTTATGCATTTCGAATCAGCAACAGTAATAAGGTCGTTACATGACTTGTTAACCGAAAGCATACATGCCATCAAAAACCTAGGCATAGCCACAGTGTCTTTCAATTATCATGAAAAAACTAGACAATGAGACATCACGACTATTTGAGATGTCTATTAAGGATCCTAAAGAAATGCCAACATTAGAGAACTTTCTCAGTTTTCTAGAACGTCGATTCCAAATCTTAGAAGTAGGCAAATCGAAAACCATAGTTCGCAGTTCTGGGGCTCTCGCTCAATAGACAGCAATGGTCAAAGCATGTCACAAACAAATACAAGAAACCTTGCGTTATGCAAACAGGGACATGGTTTAAAGGACTGTATGAAATTTCAACGGATCTCTACTTTAGAGCGATCCAAACTCATTGCTCACCATCAGCTTTGCAGCATGTATTTTAAGGAGAAACACTATCCATACCCCAGTCTATCCGATGTTTATTGTATGATTGATGATCCAAGTACAGATTGGAAAATAACAACCAAAACTGCTACGATTGTTAATAGATCCTGGCTCACAAGTTTCATTTATCACCGAGGAGGCGTCGAAGTAAATCAAACCTCCAATGAAGAAAACACATGTGGAGATTGTTTGTGTAAATGAGAGCCACCAGATTAGTCACCTTCCGTGTAGTAGCACGATTTTTGTCGAATTTCTCCAAGGAAATGGAAGCCTTGGGATTGCCGTATAATGGCAATTAATGAATACTATTTCGACAGTAGAAAGTTGGAATCGTTTAAATAACTTAATATGGGCCGATCCGAATTTTAACCAATCAAGAAGGACATTAAATAGTACGATTTCCGTTTGAAGACACCATACCATCACTCGAGTCGTCCAAGCAGAGAGACTCGCCTAGATTCATTCAAATTGAACGGCGATTATCAATGGCCAGCGAATTTGTTACGTGCGAGTTTATCTCGCTGAATTATGCCTGCAGTTTCACACGGTGTCTACCCCTTGTTTATTTGTGTTTTGTCACGCGTTCAGGTGTTGACCGCAGTGTCGATAAGTTTGATCATAGAATTGTCAATGTTGGATGGAAGAGATTAACTCTTCTTGTTGTGGTTTTTTGTTTGCTGTTGGTGAGGAAAAAAGGGGATTGAAGTGATAACCATCAATGAGTGAACATCCTCACATAAAATTATAAAATAAATAAAAATAATTAATTGGAAAACCAATAAAAAGAGTTAAATGCAAACCAATTAATATATTGTTTGTGTTGTGATAAAAAAAGAAACCGCCATTGATTCGGAAATTATTTACACGAAAACAAAATATATTTGTGTGTTGTGTAAAACCAAAACGGACCGCCATTGATTCGGTATGGTTAATTAAACCAATTTAAGTGCATCGCAACTTATCTGGCATCTTTAAATATTCTATCAATATTTGGATGTTAAAATATATTGTGCGATTTATAACGCCATCGACGCCAGTAACGATATATGTATAAAAATAAGATACTAGTGGATTTACGAGGCAAACCGGCTGATGTGTTGGATACCGATAGTCAAAAATATTTACCAACGTTACTTTAACGGATCAGGATCAAATTGTCATCGTTCATCACACCATCGTTAGAAGTTTTGGACACATAGGACTTACGCTACCTTTTTAGTTTCCTGCAGTATCAGTATTTATTACCGTAACAAATTTTTTTTATTTATCTCTTTCATATATTAGTTAATTTTTGGAATTTCAGTGATTATTTCTTTAATCGACTCGCTTGTTTAATTGCGATTCTATTTCGGTGTTTTGCTGTGTTTTTTTTTTTGTATCTTTTCAGGACATTACACGAGCTAGAGTATATGCGCCAACATCAACCAGCAAAATTAAGTGTCGATCAACGGAAATAATCATAGTCTTTATTAATTCAATATAACGTAGTCTGATTAATTGTTATTAGGTTTTTTTGATTTATTGTTTTTGTTTTTTTTTCGACAAATAAGAAACTTATGTTAATAAATTTTCTGTTAAAATTACGGTAAATACGAATACGATGAGCGTTTAAATTTCTTCAGGAACGTCGGGAGATGAGTATGGATGGCGTGTGTGTGGATGTAAGTATGTTCCGTTTGTTTTTTTTTATGTAAGCAGCACCTAAGGTTTCCGTGGGACATCACCAATGTTACCCATCCCAGACTGCGCGATAGCCGGCACAAGCTGCAAGTGATGATCACGGAGATATTCTGTTTGCAATATATCACCAGGTTGTGTCTATTGTAACAAATTCTCTAACGATTATCGGAAGTGCATAGAAGGATATTGCAATCAGGGGCATTTGATTGAGAGTAAGGAACATAACAACAACGAATATTACATTCACACAGTGATCAAACCTACTAGTACTACAACCAAACTTAGAGTAGTATTTGACGTATCAGCAAAAACCATATCAGCTTAAATAAAATGCAATCCTTGGGTCCCAAATTATAAGAGGACCTGATGTCAATTCTACTGCGATGGAGAAACTACACTGTAGCATATACTGTGGACATAGAATAAATATATCGACAAATAAAAATACATTCAGAAGATCAACAGCACCAGAAAATATTATAGGAAAAATCACCCGATAAAACGATAAAATCATATAAGCTCGCAACCATAACATTTGAGTTGGAATCCGCACCATATCTGGCAAGGCATTACAACAGCTGGTGGCCGATGAGGAGAAAAACTTCCCAATTGCAGCAACAAATAATTAGGAGCTACATATTTCTATGTAGATGACTTATTATCAAGAAGAAACAACCTGGAGGAAGCTTAGAAGGCACAAAACCAACTAATCAGTTTATTATGTTTTCTTAACTCATGCAGTCGATCCGGACTCGAGAACATTCGCACATTTTATATTTAACGATAAAGCAGTGAAGACATTAGGATTGATTTGGAATTCAGGCAATGATACGTTTGAGTTTAAGGTGAACCTCAACAACAAAAATGGTAATATGATCAAACGAAAAATATTGTCTGAATCATCCAAATTACTTGATCCATTAGGGTGGCTATCTCCAACGCTGATACAAGCCAAAATCTTAATGCAAACTCTTTGGATATCCAGCGTAACCTGGGATGAAAAACTGCCAGAATGTCTCCCTTCCAAAGCTAGAGAACGTAAAAATTTCGAGGTGGTTCAATTTCGACTCAACTCTTCCAGGAGAACTACATGGATTTTGTGATGCACATCAAACAAGACAACATTGTTAACATCAAAAACACGAGTACCACCAATCAACCAAGTTTCCATTACCAAAGCTCGAGTTATGCGGAGCAAGTTGACTTGCGAACTTAATGAACAAAGTATAACAATAATATATGAAGTTTGATGAAAAACCAAAATATTTTGGACGGATTCGATTCATCGAAAATTCATCAAAATCTTGACAAGTTTGGAAATTGTCAAGGAATTATTCATTGAGCTGAGTACAGCTGTATCCGTACAAAAAAAAATATTCATGACAAACGTTGATCGTTTTTGTATGGAATCGCGATATTACCACGTTTAATGAATCTAATTCTGTTATTTTTATTCACCCATAATTCACTTATTATTCACTCATTATTCATCCGTTATTCGTACACAATTAACTCAGAAGTGTCGCCCTTTATTCATGGATTATTTACTCTTAATTCGCTGATGTATAACGATTTCACTCATTATTCATTCGTTTTTCACGCATTACTCACTCAAAATTCTTTCATTATTCACTCATTATTCCTTGATTATTGTCATTATTCGCTCATGATTCATTTATTATTTACTCACTATTTACTGATGAATGATAAATTCACTCATTATTTAATCAGTTTCACTATTGAGTCTTTATTCGTTGGCTATTCACCCAATTTATGTGTGAACAAGCAGTGAATAGTGAGAGAATATTGAAATAGTTACCATTCAGCAGTGATTAAAATTAAAATATTTTGGAAAAGGGAGATTTAATTTTTAAAAATATCTCGTCAACCTTACAAACTGAAATGTGATGGAACGGGTTATAGCATTGAATTCACAACCTTTAAGGCAAAACGAGGAAGTTGTCAGGGCATACTTTCCAATATTGTTCAGCATTCCCTGGATCGCTGGATACCCCCAAACGAGTACAACTTACTATTTGGGCAAAACCGGAGAGGTTTACGAAAATGATCACAGTTGATTGACCAATTGCCTACAAATTGTACCTTTATGCTGTATACACCTCTAATACTCATATTTATGTATCATAATTGATTAATATTTGTATTTTACATAAAAAAACATAAATATTTTCGACATATCTTATCTCTGCCGAATGTTTGAATCATTTTGAGTATATAAGAACAACCTATCTATGTATATGTTGTATGATTTTGATGTACCTACATACATATTATGCTTTTATGTATATAAATAAATAACTTGGCAATAAATTTACATAACACATATACTCTTAAGTATATATCAGATCGTCTTTTTTTTTTGGTTCAAAATAACCATTAATCATAATTTATTCAATTGAATTTAATATTCATGTGACGACTTTTAATGTAGATACCTTTTGGTTATTTTGTGCGGGTAAAACTGTGCATATGCGACACAAATTCGAAATATTTTTGTATTTTATTTGAGATTAAACCACAGTTTTACATCTCTGCCATTCAATTTATGCCGCTGACCATTAAAATTAAGGTTCGTTTAAATAAATAACTATATGGCACATAAAATACCGTACAATTTTTTTGGTAATTGGATGCGATGATATTTTCCAATTAAATTTTACGTTGATTATTCTCTAAATAAATAATTTATGATCCATATAATGCGCTCATTTCACTTTCACTTCACTTACGATATACTTATTCCAAAACTAAGGCAATTGCAAACAATAAATATTTAATGATATCTCTTATATGAAAATGTCGAAAAGTATTTCCGCTTGGCGGGGTAACAGTGTAGGTGATACATACATTTATTTTCTAATCACTTCGTCCAAATCCTCGTCTACATTTTTTATCCGGAAAGCAATAATTTGAAATTAATGCATGTAATCGCTCTACAACTTGTCGATATTTTAATTCTCCCCCTATCTAAATTCATGTCTCCATCTCTATACAATAAAACCTTCACACCATACATACTTATAAACAATGAAATTGGCAACGCACCTTTCTAATTTCGATATCAAAAATCGAATCGGCCGTGATTTATTTTCATTGCCGCATTTGCATTTGAGAGTCCTTTTGTATCAGATTTTTTCCTCGCTTCTTTCCTTTTTAGCTATAAAATATTTTTATTTTATAGGAAGATAAGTGTGGCGTGTGTGTCCCTACACCACAAGCCAATCATGGTTATCACAAAATCCTACAAAATTGATCCAAATTATTTCGCACAGTGTATATTTTTATTGTTAGAAACACTTTAGAAATGCGCAAGGTACATTTGTAGCAACGTAGTATCAGAGTTGCCCAAAATGTAGTTAGCGCTGCGAAAAATAAAAGGTTTGGAGAAAAATAAAAATAAGAACAACTTGAAAAATCAACACCAATTGTTGTACGTTAAAAAATAAAATAGAATGTTTATTGAAATTAAATAAATTTAATTCAAATATAAATAAAATTAATTACAATTAAGTATTTATGAATCTAGCGAACTAAGTAGTGCTGTGTGAATAGAGCGCAACGCTAACAACTACACTTCTGTGTGTACCTAGTGTCGATAGACACGTGTGGCCTAACGTCCACACTAAACGGAACGTTAGTAGGTCACGCATCATACGAACACGCTAAAAAGTGGTGACCCCGACGTGATCACGGTACTGCCACTAAGTACCCGTGGTCCTAATTAATTCAATAAAGTGTAGTACGCGTATTAGCCTCAGGCCAAGGAAAATCCGGTGTGAAATTGGCGAACTAATTGAGTCGCACTAATTGAGCGCTACATCCAGTTACACCAACCCGGCTATAGAAATTAAGCATCCATCAATAGGCCACCGAAAGGCCTCATAAAATATTTTGAATATCGTAACGGAATACATCATAAAGGAATACATCGTAACGGAAGATTGTTGCCATCCCACAGACCGTGAAGACGCATAACCTCCTGTAGCAGTGTAGCCGCAGACGATATCGCCCCATAAATAAAACTGTAAGTACCTTCGCATTTCTAATTAGTATTTCAATAATTCAATAAAGTGGTACAATGTGCGAATTTACATTTTGGTTTCTCTCTTTCCTTTTTTTGCTTTTCTGTTTTCTTTTCCGTCGCATGGCTTCTGGTGTAGAGGTACCCACGCCCCACCCTCCTCTCGATGTGTCAAATGATTCCGCGGTTGAAAATAATGCGGGGGGTACAGTTACCTTAACCCATACGCAATTACGTAACCTGATCGAGGAACAAGTTCGTTCCATCGTAGCGTCCCAAAACCTAAACTTTTGTTCTGCAAGTGCCTCTGGTGCACCTTCTGATTCTGGTACGACGCATAGTAGTGCGAATTCCGCAACAATGCACGATTCAGCTGGGGCGATACAGCCCTGTTTTATCGCGCATGTCGGATTCAAACCACCGCAACCGTTAAAACTCGCGGACCTCCGATAGCTTGTAAATCACGAAGATTAGCCGCGGACAAACTACAAATTGCAAAAACGCACTTCGAAGAGATGATATCACAAGGGATATGTCAGCTCAGCAAACGCGCATGGCCCAGCCCACTACATTTGGTGTTGAAAAATAATGGCGATTGGCGTCCATGTGCCGATTATAGGTCACTGAATAATGTAACCATTCCCGACCGATACCCCGTAGCACACCTCCAGGATTTCGCGTTTCAACTGGAAGGTTGTACGGTTTTCTCGACGCTAAACATGATACGTGCCTACCACCAGGTACCTATTGAACCCTGCGACATTCCCAAAACTGCCATAACCACACCTTTCGGATTATTCGAGTTTACTCGGATGACATTCGGTCTCCGAAATGCAGCACAGTCTTTCCAACAATTGATGCATTCAGTTTCAGCCGGGCTAGATTTTTACTACGTATATCTAGACGACATATTAATAGCATCCAAAACATATGACGAACATCTTAAGCACATCGAAACCGTTTTCCAAAGATTGTCAGAACATGGTCTAGTGTTAAACATCGGCAAATGCGTATTCGCCAAACCGAAAATCAATTTTCTAGGACATGCAGTCGACGCATAAGGCATACTACAGAGATTCATACCCAAGGCAGCACAAGACCAAATTGTACTCAACAATTACCTGAGGGGTATAAGAAAAATAGCAAGATAGCAATCCAATGGTCGGAAGAAAGTATCGAGGCATTTGACCAATGCAAGGCAAAGTTATGTACAGCGACAGTGCTAGCCAGTGGTTCAACAGTGGACCGAGCAAGCTTGGCATCCGTTAAGTTTCTTTTCACTTCGCCTAACTGTCACACATTTACCATCATTAACAAAGGTACAGCACGTACGACAGAGAGTTACTGGCGGCGTACCTAAGTGTCAAACATTTTAGATATATCCTGGAGAGTCGAAATTTTACGTTGTATACGGACCATAAACCACTCACATATGCGTTTAAACAAAACCCCAAAAAAAGCTTCACCACTCAATTCCGACATTTGGATTACATCGGCCAGTTTACAACGGACATTCTGTGGACGTGTGCACTCGTTTATTTTTAGTTATTAGGCACCACAAAGTAAGTGACGGGAGAATCCAACTTGGTTTTTATAAAACAAATAAGAAATAAACACAACTACTAATTTTCTTATAAACACTTTTTATTTCCGATCTTGTCGCTTCGACTCACTGATTGCAATTAAATTTAATAAAAATGTTGACGCCAATCAACAGAAATATTGGCTTACATAGTTTATGTGGTTACACTTAGATGGCGCGAATACTCAGTTCGGCCAGTTTTATGATTCGGACAGTTTGTGTAGTTACTTTATTGGTTTTCAAATTTGACAGTAAAATAAATAATTATTTTTATGAATCAAAACAACAAAAGACAAAACATCAAATCGGTAAGTAAACTTAATCTAAATGTACAATAACATATTTTAACCTTTTTCCTTCCTTTTTAGAATACTTATTATACGATGCGGCTCGAAGGCAATTTGGTTACAGCAGAACATACATCAGATAAGTATTTTTGTTCAAGATGTGGGTGTCTTTGTGGTGATTTAGTTTTCTTCATTTTCAGATATTCGTGATGTCTGCCGATCCCGAACACATTTTACACGTAGCAGGGGCAGACAACGTAGTAGCAGTAGCAGATGCGCTATCCAGAGTCAATGAAATAACTATACCAGAAAATATAAATTACGAGGCCATAGCGGATGCACAGATCGAAGACGAAGAATTGAAAGAATTATTAATCAACAATAATACGCCATTGGTATTACAGCAAATCCCAATCACATTCAACCAGGATAAAAAATTATATTGCGATGTTTCAACAAAAAAAACACGGCCATTTAAATCGGCAAAATTCAGAAAAAGTGTTTTCACATCACTCCACAATCTGGCACACTCCGGGATCAATGCTACGGTAAAGTTATTGACTGACAATATAATTTGCCCTGCAATTAGCAGGGATGTAAGGGACATGGCATAAAATTGTATAAATTGTCAAAAAGCAAAAATTCACAGGCAGATGAGCTACGATAGACCGGATTGGACGATGATATTACCACCAATATTACTTGGGTTAAGAACAGCATTCCGCGAGGATTTACAGATGACAACAGCAGAACTAGTGTACGGCAGTACTATACATATGCCTTACGGCAACCAGAAGTAGCACGCCACTCCAGCCTGAGCTCCTTAAGAGCGAAGTTTTTTATAGCATTCGTACCGTTAATAAAAGATAAGGGAGCTGCTGGTTCAGGACCGATTAATCTTAATCGCGAGCCAGCCTTGGCTATGGAGTCGGCGATCTCATTAATTACCTTCAATTTCACAATGAGCCGGTACCCATAAGACAGTAACTCTATTGTTAGATCAAAGAAGGTTGATGAAATGTTTACAGTCGAAACGTGACGTGACGAAAATGTGAGGAAACAAAAAAAAACTTCAACATTTCTACGCCTATTAACGACAATTGAATTTATACAATAAATTCAGATATTTGCCTGAAACTATAACAAAAATATCATCAGCATAACTTTGAACAATGAAGCCAGAATGCTGTATCTTAACAAATAGCTCGTCAATGATTCGATCCATAAAACAATAGTGCGAGCAATATCAAAATTGGTACAGGCTTTAGTAATCGTAGCCCCCGAAATACTTTCAAAAGCTCCCGTAATTTCCAGAAAAGTACCCATAAAAAACTCTTTATTAGTTCGTGTAGAGCAGTTTTACCGGACTTACTAACTCTATAAGCATGTTCCATTTTACTGAGTGGGAAGAGTAGAAAATAATGATCTCTAATAAATCTGTCGACGATCCTTTCTAAAGCCTTAAGAAAAGTTGAAGACAGACTAATAGGCCGCAGGAATCTTACAAAAGATACTACCAATAGTTGATTTAAAGCCAGAGACAGTACCGTAAAGAAGGTATGTTCCTGAAATACCTGTGTGCGATTCAGCAAGCAGCTCCCTTAATTCAAATGAAGCTGACTTACGGTGGTGCAAGCTGATTTGTTTTATTCCAAGCATGGAGGGTTATAATGAACACCATCAAACCAAGGACAAAAAACGACAACGGTGCTGCGTGTACCTCAGCAGAGATTCTCTCCAAAACATATTGCAACATTTAACCGGAACCAGTAATGCAGTCGAGAGATTTTATGTCCACCCGGGATAATTAGCTGTTCGCCTCACGCTTGCAATGGTCAACCTTCCATCTTTTAAAGAAAGATTTGGATTCATCAGTCCAATATTGGTGATTACTACACGAGGATCCTCTGGCAGACAAGTGATCCAAGTCTGTATAAGAAGAGGTTTAGGAGGGCCATCATTCCTCAACAACTAGCTGGCAACTACCCCAAATGTCTATAATTTTGGAGATTTCTTTACAAAACCACTTATATGTTTCATCGTTATTGCACTTGCAGATGAAGACGCTATCTAAAACTCGATAACTCACCTACTCAATGCCATCCGGAAGACACCCAGCTTCACCTCATCCAGGCGGTTTACCGGATTGAGGTCTCGAACGCAGAATTATTAACACAACCAGCAACGGTTTCGGCATAGGTATGCGCTTTCTTGGGTGCTAGCTCAGGAGTAATGCCAGTTATTATTCTGGTTCACTTGGATTACCCGAGGAACCATAAACAGGTCCCTCATAGATTGGGCCGAGCTTAAGCCCCGAAAGCTTTCTGTGAAGACGCTGGCGATTACGCTTGCCCACCCGCCTAGATCTGGAACGATGGCTCGGTTCCGATTTGGAACCGTCATCCCCACATATTCAACAGTGCATGTTTTGTTCCCGACGATATATCAGAGTTGCAACCAACGGCAATGTCTTGGCCAGCAAACTCAATGCCGGAATCCAGAGAAGGCCCCATGAATTACCGCCGTTTGTTTCAAAAATATATGGCCAAAATGATAGATTCTGATTATCAACACAATTTTTACACTATTACACATAAATTCAGATAAAAAGAACGGTGATCCGACATTTTAGACCTATATAACTTCGGGTAAGGAATATTTCCGCCCTACCTCTTAATAATTTGGTAGGTCTTTATAGTGTTTTAACGAAGTTATTTCAATTGAAAAATAGTTTATTGTTGACATGGTAATTTTTATTCAAAATAAGGATTAACAGAAATAAAATAATTCATTTCAACCAAAATAATTTAAGAGAAATTGCACTTTTTAAAATCAATAAGCTTATTCTTACATCGGTTCCAAAGATATTGAACTTGAGTTTATCCAAAAATATGAAACAAGGCCAGTCCTCGGGCATTCAGTTTTCTCATTCTATTGCGAATTTGAGGCTTGCAGCTCCCATTTTTTATTGTCAGTAATGATTTTCTCGCAGGCCGACAAACATTGAGACCAAATTCTTTTAGTCTTCTTTTAATAGTAGGAACTGTAATAATATCCGTTGTTGCTATTAGAAGCTAACGTCTAAGCTCCAAAGCCGTAGCAGACCTTTGCTTAAGCGCCAAATGTCTGAAATTCGATCTATTGCCATCAGAAATTCCATCAGAGCCGACTTATCTTGCAACCGTTTGATTTTCGGAATAGTGCCTTAAAAACTTCCTAATTGCTGTTTGGCTACACTGAATTACTCTTGCAATTTGTGAATGTGTTTACTTTTTTGCCTTTAGTTGCAAAATTTTGGCTTTTTCGTCAGCATTTAATTTAGATCGACCCATTTTAAAATTAACTCTTTCACTACTTAATTGAAATTTGAAACCAAACGAATAAGTCATCCTTATTTTGGTTTTAAATATGTCATGAGACGCCAAATGTGCAGAAAAAGTAAAAAACAAAAAAAAAATAGGGAATGAAGTAAAATTTATGAGAGAATTGCATGAAATAGAAAATAATCGAAACCGAACATTTCAATGGCGCAGGGTGTACATAATTTTCCAACGCCACATCAACACTTGTAATAAGAACGAAATTAGATTACAAGTTTATTTAGCAATTCACTTTAATGCTTATCATTGATTGATATCATAATTTAATTTATTCAGAGACTTTAATGTTTAATCGTATTTTGGCTAAAAGAAAAATAATCATTTAGTCAAAACATACCAAATTGTTCACATGTACCTCAATATTTCAATCGTTACTCGGGTTACATGATGCATTTCATTAAGAAGATAGAATGATATCAAAGGGCCGATTGTCGAAGGGCCGAATGTGTCGAAGGGCCGAATGGGTCGAAGGGCCGAATGTCGAAGGGCCGAATGTCGAAGGGCCGAAAGGGTCGAAGGGCCGAATGGGTCGAAGGGCCGAATGGGTCGAAGGGCCGAATGGGTCGAAGGGCCGAATTTTTATTTATATTTTTTTGTTTTGTTTTTAGAATTATAATTTTTTAAAGTTCTTGTTTGAAGGGATATTTTGTAAATGTACTGAATTTGATATTAAGAACTATAATTTTCATTTATTTATGAAAACCAATATTAATTTTCCAGATATCAATACCAGGTTGAAATGTTGTTTGTCAAAATGACCCATTTCAAAATAGGTAATATGTACATTTCAGGTTGAAGCAATATTCAAAACAACACATGAGACAATAATATACTTTTAAAATAAACCGTTTTGTTTAATTTAAGTAGTCATTTTGGAAATTTTGCCTTAAACTGTAATTTGTCTTTATAATTATGTAGTAAATTGTTAGGAGTATATTCACTATATTCACATCCCTAAATCACAGAGAAATTATTTTATTCGTCCAAATAGAATTTTCCTTCACTCTAACGAATAAAAAATGTTCTGATTTTTTATGACATTTTATGACAAAATTCTTTTTTGGCTGCAGTGAAATACCTATTATGTACAAATATTTTTCCACTTGATAATTACAAAAAGAACACAAAATATAAACAACAAAATTAATGCAATATTTTTGCCGATAGAATATCCAAAGATTAAACATAATAAAATATGTATAAACTCAAAAGAAATTAATTTATATTTGATAAAAAAATTTACAAAATATTCCTTAAAACAAGAAATTTAAAAAATTATAATTCTAAAAACAAAACAAAAAAATAAAAATAAAAATTCGGCCCTTCGACCCATTCGGCCCTTCGACCCATTCGGCCCTTCGACCCATTCGGCCCTTCGACCCTTTCGGCCCTTCGACATTCGGCCCTTCGACATTATGCCCTTCGACCCATTCGGCCCTTCGACACATTCGGCCCTTCGACAATCGGCCCTTTGATATCATTCTATCTTCTTAATGAAATGCATCATGTAACCCGAGTAACGATTGAAACATTGAGGTACATGTGAACAATTTGGTACATTCGGCCCTTCGACATTCGACCCTTCGAAATTCGGCCCTTCGTCCTCATTCCAAGCAGATTACCTGATTCAAATTTTTGTGTTCAATATTTTTAATTAGTGTGTACACACAAATACTCATGAAAACAGGAAATATCGTGTCAGTGAACCAGAAAAAATTGAATGGTGGCTAATAACTGATTTACATTCGACGTCCGCAAAAAAATTGAAACACAATATATGAAAAACAGCAAAGACAAAAAGAGAAAAAATAATCATCTGCTAAAAAAAGTCAATTGCAATCCGAGAAACAAACCCAAAAGTCGTCGTCTGCTTTTTTTCGCGGATGTCGAGTTTCATCATTTTTCTGTAAAATCGTCAATGCGTGAATAAATAACTATAATAAGGTTACATAAACAAGAAAACCAATCATTTGTATTGGTTTATGACATTTTTTGTTTAAATTAATTTTTTAATGTGTAAAGAAAACGAATTTTTGATTTGACATCTGCATCTGCGAAAATTTTTGAATATAAATCAGTCTTAAGACAACATAAAAATTTATTTGTAAACCGAATTAATAATAAAATAAAAATTATAGAGTTGGTGCAGAAGTGGCTTGGTTTTGTTTTAATTACGAGTGTTCAATGTTACATAGAATGGTCCTTCGAGCCGGATAATCGAAGTTAATAGGCTTCTAGATCAAAACCGGGGTGAGATGTTGTAACTTCAAAGTTTCGAAATTCGAACCGAAAGTCGAAAATTGGTATGTTGTAAAATTTTCGAATCGCGATAATGATACTTTTGTATCACTCAATTTATTTAAAGTGATATACGAGCGATTCGTCAAAATATATTACAATACTATCCATCATAAATTGTGTTTTTTTAATAAAATCTTTAAGAATTAATATTTATTTAACGCTTTGTATAACAACTAAATGTCAAATTAAAATTATTTTTGTTAATTCTTCTTTGAAAAATGGTTGCCCTATTGACGTATCACTTTGGAGTCGAAAATTTTACAACATGCCAACTATCACTTTTTCGAATCGACTTTAAAAGTCGATTCGAATGAAAGTGATGGTACAACATCCCAGCCCAGGAATCCGTTTATATAAAAAAAATCGTTCTTTTTTGTGTTTCGTTTACGTGACATTTCGTCATATTTTGAAGTATGTTTAAAGATTTTATTTTACGTATACGGTGTGAAATTTTGTGTAAGATTATCAAATTCTATGTTTTCAAAATAATGGGCGGAAAGGACTTTAGCGACAAAGAAAAATCTGGTGCAACCGCTTTCATTGAAACCGGGCAACAATCTTATAGTGCCATAGCCAGAAAACTGGGCATATTTTGTTATAAATTTAAACAGTATAATCGACTTTTAAAAATAATATTTATGTGGTTTCAATAGGTGCGCAAGTTTGTTGGCCAAGAACTGTACATACCAGTGATATACTGTTACTTTTTGGACCAATTTCCTCGTGTAACTTAACTGTACCGAGAAGATTATGCATGACATGAATTACATCAGCTGAAAAAGTACTTATAGCTTTGCGCACCTCCTCTCGCTATATTTTATGTGTAGTTTACCAGGTTATTTAATACAATTAATTTCTTTGAAACGTCTGAATAATTTTAAAATTAATTTTATTCCATTTATCATCAAGACTAGATAACCATAAAACAACATTTATGCCAACATTCGTTGATTTTGCGAATTATTTAATTTAGCCATGTACCACTCAGTATTCGCCTGCAAGGTATTATGGTTACTTTCAAAGTTTTATTTTGTATTTTGATTTTTTTTTTGTGTAGGCTACATGGATATACTCGTAACTTTTATCGAATTTGCTAATAGAACGAATGAAAGAATAAAAATTTCAAGTCAATAGACGTTTATCTTGAATTTATAATAAGTAAATGTATGTATGTATGTACAAACTTTACGTATAAAATAAGCAAACCTAAAATCCATAAATCAAAATAATGATGATGACGTAAACAAATCATAATAATTCATAAGAATAAATATAAAACAAAAATTAACAAGATAAGCTGAACATCAACCCAACACCCAGCCCCATATCTGTGTTGATATATCATCAACAATGACATTTATTAAACATTAATTATTCAATCAGAAATGAATTTCTCACATCACATTTTGATTTATATCCAAATATATTTTATGTACGTCCCCCTCTAGTAGGTGGCAAACAAGTGATCCTAATTTTTGTGGTCGACCATAATCTAAAAAGTAGAGGCGTTATTACTCTAATCATAATCAACATTTAGGGGAAATTCCTAATTTAAAAAGAAGAACAGACAACAAAACTAAATGAGTTCTAAACGAACAACCCTTCATATACTAATAATGTTAATAAGTTAATAGAATTCAATTTCCAGACGGCCATATTGATTTCCCGAATACAAATTTGCAAATTAAAAACAAAAATTAGGTCGAAATTACATGTTTTATTTATGGTATGTGTATTAGCATTAAAATACCCTTCTCTCAAAGGACAAACATTTTTTTTTTCGCCGTATAATTTACCAGCATATATTTACATAAAATTATGTGCTACCTCAATATGTAATAAACACAAACAGAAAGTTTTAAAGAAAATCTTAACACTAAACAGATTGTTACCAAATAATAAGAAGAAGAAGAATATAAAAAATAATCCTGGGTGAATCGATTTTTTGTCTCATTCATAATTTAATTCGTATGTACTTACATTTATAATAGGTAGAAGGTTAGAGCAAGTATATCGCGCGCTGTCATATAAATAAAATGTCTAAAGACTAAATTGCATGTTTACAACAACGGCATGTACATAGTGTTAAATAATTAACTACCATAGCTATGGTGATAAAATTGTATTAGTACAGTGTACAGAAAGTACAAAGGAACTATATGTATATTAAAATTTTATTTTTGGAAAAATTGATTTTCCATTTTTTGTAATAATATTTCATTGTACACAATTCATAATAAACAATAATAAATAATTAGAATAAAATGAGTTAGAACTATACCAATGTTGAATGGAGGTCGTATACGACAAATTATTGAATTTTTATGACTTGAACTTTTATATGTTCCATACTCAATGTCACAATATTGGCTTATGCTGCAAACCGGGGATTATATCTTAATAAATTGAAGAAGTTTGAACCAAAGCTTTATTAAATACTTGAGACTTAACATTGTCGATTTTAATGAAAGTTGGCCCAAGGCCCAATGAAACTAGTCTGTTAGTGGTGTGAAATAAGTATGAAATATAACTAGGACCGTAGGGCGGCTATTTCATGACTGCAACACTACCATAAATATAAGCAAACATTTCTTTTCGCTGTTTAAATGGAAAAAGCAATTTGAATTGTGCATGCAAGCGAAAATATTATGCGTATGTATGTTGTTTTAGCAATATTTAGAGTTTTACAGAAGCTCTGTTTTGTGATGGTGACTTTGATTTAATACATAATACACTCAATATTTAAACCAATAACCAATCACAATTATTTTTAAATTTGTGAAACCTAACCTTAAATAATTCTGACACATTCCCGAGTATAATAAAATGTGCATTCCTTAGTATAATGGCGAGTGATTAAATTAAACAATTCAACAATTAAGCGTAACAGTCTACAAGTTATTGCTCATTTGTATATTATAGCATCAACTCCACATCATGCTACGGACAAAGCTGACCAAAGTTGCATTCTTTCAATGTGTGCATTGTGTGTTTCATTGTTCAGCTATAACGGTTCGTTCGTAGTTTATTGATATAAAACAATTCCTAAGGACTACATTACACAAAAATGTCTGCTTAAATGTCAGCCAAGCAGTTTGATTGCCAAAAACCTTGATTTTGGCCTCTGGACTGGAAACTAAAGATAGCCTATAGAATTTACAGCCATATGAAATTTTTCATCTTCTGTATCTATTTCTTTTTCCTGCAACACATAACCTTGCCTAGAATGGCGAAACGTGTTTTTAATCGCAAATTCAAATTTATATGGATTCCTTAAACTTAGTCATTTCAAAAATTGTTTCCTGGAGCATTTCATCTGGTAATCGATAGAGTTTACATTATCGAACGAAAATCGGTGTAGTATACTTATTAGCGCCACCACTGAATACGCGACCGGTAACACCAAAAACAGAATGGAAAAACGTCAAACTACACGACGTGTTTTTAGTCGGTCTTCTCCCTTCGTCATTAATCGTCATAAAAACAACAACGTGTGCATCAAAACAGTGGCCATTTTAATCAAATAAAAATATAATCGATAATAATCTCGTGTAATAATAATCGTTTTTGAAGAAATAATAACAATTAATGATAATTATCAAGTGAAATAAAAGTAATCTGCTTTTCGTTTTAATTAAAGTATTTTATTTATCCATTTAAATCAAAGTGCACCGTTTTTTCGTGAATACTCCCGTCCATTCGACAATCGCAAATCTGCTAAGCCATCGTGGTTAACAATACTTCATCCAACTGGTTTTTGCCTAGCTTGTAATTTTATTCTAACCATCGTCACCTAATTATTGCCATACAATTATTTACATTTTTAAATCTAGATTTCAAAATAAGCAACTTTTTGCGAAACCTAACCTTAAATAATTCTGACGCATTCCGAGACCATTTACTTTGATTTTGTTTCCACGAGTCCTGTACGTGTTACGATATTGATTTAGTTTTAACTCGCTGGACAATGATGATGATATTGATTTAATTTCACTGCTTTCGATTTGCTGGCCAATTTGATCGAAAATTTGTTTTCGAAGTACCAGCTTTATAATGTTGGTTTTTCTTATTCCGCTAGAAGTGCCCTTCAATTTTATTACATTTGGTCGGTTGGTTTTCCTATAACTCTCCGCCTTGCTTCGTGCCTCAGATGCTCTTGTCTCCGAATCGTTGTAATTCTTCGTCTTTCATTCTTTTGTAGCGTAACAATCAAGTCCTGTTTCGATACCTTCCGAAGAAAGAAATTCATCTCTTAGTTGCTGAGATGTAATTTGATTGATTGATTGGAATGTTCGACGGAGCTTTAAGCAAGACCTCCCGGAGATGGCCGGGCCTCACCGAACACCCTGTTACACACAACATAAAGGCGATTTGAATAGGTTTAGTAAGTATGATAGACATTAACCATTGTGTTAGTAACACAATGAAAACCCATTTCTAATCTAATTTTATGGTTTATTAAAACTAAAACTGCATTCTTAAAAAACATTTATTAGTATGCTTAGTCAGATTTCTGGGCTCTTCTGAAAATAGTAATCATTATTAATTTAAATTTCACTTAAAACTTATTAAACAGAAGCTCAGACATGACCTATAGTTTCCGCCACACTAGTCACTGTAGCAACTTAAAACTACAGTTTAGCCCATACTACTGTTATGAATTAAGCATTTTCGCGAATCTGCCAGAAAGATTATAGAAGTTTGATCTGTGATTGACGTTGTCCTTTAAAGAATTACAATTAATGCCACCAGTAACCAAAATCAAAATAATAAGACGCTAATTATTAGTTCCTAAGTATGAAGTTCAAACTGAAGTGCCTGTAAATTAAGAAGACAAAAACCAAGACAATAAAATTTCTAAACTACACATCCTTGGATATTTGAAAGTTTTGGAAGCTGAATTAAATTTCTGGGGGATCTCTAAAAACAAATTCAATATTAATCTATTATCACAAAATATATAACCAATAATGGCATTCACAACATTTTTCGACTTGTTAATCAGAAAAAGGTCGATCTACTCTTCAGGTAGCTTCAACCAAACTACAAAAATATACATAATTATAACTTCATACATTAAATATGAGGCAAGAACATACTGACCTAGCGAATTATATTGACTAAATCAAAACCTCAAGGAAACCCCTCATTTCTGTGTGTTTTATGATCACACAAATAATAGAAAGAGAACTTTGTTTGTGTATTAAAATCAATAAGATTCTTTCGGCTTTTTATAGACAAAATATATTAACAATAATGGCATTCACGCCATTTTTCGACTTCGTTTCCTATTTTATGAAACCCAAATCCCAAGTACATTAGTACTTCAAAATTAGTTATTAATTTAAAAATGAGCCGCTAACTCCCTAAAAATAAATTAAATTAG
The DNA here is from genome assembly GCA_963556165.1 of Tipula helvola. Classification (NCBI taxonomy): domain Eukaryota; kingdom Metazoa; phylum Arthropoda; class Insecta; order Diptera; family Tipulidae; genus Tipula; species Tipula helvola. The sequence goes on from OY744481.1 coordinate 309,078,583, forward strand.
GCATCTAAATTGCAAGGATAACAAATTAAACACTAAATTTGACAAGACTTAAGATTCAGCCACTTAAGTAGTCTAATGGTTTGTTAGTATTATGTTATTAGTGGTATATATGATTGTAAGTCTAAGTCAGGAAACATTTCCAGAGATTTGGAGGAGTAACAATTTAACGTGGAATTGCCATAATATTCTGTATTCCCAAGCTATTTGAATCAATGTATAAGCAATTGATAATTACTCATTATCTTGCTCGGATTTTTGCTCGGTCGATCAACTGTTACTAATTTAGCACTTTTTCAGAATTATTTAACTAAACACGCAATCAAAAAAACTAAGGTTGATGTATATAGTCTATACTGATTTTGCCAAAGCTTTCGACTGAACTTTTGTTAGATAAGCTTAGTAAATTTAACTGCGACTTTTTACCTTCAAATTGGCTAAGATCTTACTTATCGAATCGTAGAATGTATGTGAAAATTGATGACACATCGTCTGAATGCTTTACGGTTTTTTCAGAGGTACCTCCAGGCAATCGTTGCAAATTGAATTGAAAGCACCCAAAAGCAATTTTTATTATTTGTATACTTAGGAAACTGCCATCAAATGAACCCAATGGTTATAAATTGTTACCGTATACTGATCGTTGTTGTCTTTTGGCTTTTCAAACATTATCTTCAAGGCGTTGATGTGCGAGTGCCACTTTTGCACGAGATTTTTTTGGGGGAAAAGGCATTCTCTGCTTTTACTTTTTAACATTTATGGTCCACAGCACTATTTACGTTCTCTGGATTTACTTTTAATTCCGACGAAAACTACTAACTACTGTTATTACAGTGCAGTTATTCGTAGTGAAATATCTTAGTTGCTGAGATCATCTCACTTTGTTTCATAATACCCTTTTTGACACCAAATTTTTATTTTTCAACATAATTACAATACTTTTCACTGTTACTTGTTTACTTATAACCCTTTATTCCACTTGAATGCTGGTTGTATCTCTTGCGCTGTTTAAAACAACCTTTTGAAATTCGGCACCTGATATATTAACTGTCTTATAAGTACTTCTCATTATTCATTTCTCATTAATTTTGATTCATTTGTAATTTTATCAAGTACGTTCTCATCTCCAGGCATAACACTCTAGAAACTGATTTTATAGAAATTTTCTAATAAGTTTTGGAAAATATTTTCCCAGATTTCTCACGGGAATCTTGAACTGAATTTTTTTCCTGCGATTGCTATTGACATCGATGCAATTCATCTCCAGACATAATAGTCAGGAGGCTGATTTTATACTTCCTGATTTATATGTATTTCCTATGGGAAACTTGAATAAAAATATTTGCCAGCGATAGCTATTGATAAATCACATAAAAACGATTGATCTTCAGAGGCTGATTTTATTCCAATTTTTTTTTTTTTCGCCACGATTAGGTGGAACAAAATTTTCCACGTAAGACTATTTACAAAAGTTTTTATTGCAATCCACGTACCTATCCTGTTTGCTGATAACCACTAAATTTTTTATTTTCGGCTGGAATGTTAATAATGAAATCTGAACAGGGTCAGTTCAGGTCCGTTAAATTGAAATTAAAATTTACTTCGTAAAATTGATCAAGTCTTCTTTATTGAAAATAAGCATTGAACGCATTCGAATCTTTTATAATATGTTTCACTGTAGTTAAAGATTGTGGGTGTGCTAACTTCACTTCTGTAAATTACATTTTTTTTTAATCGACACAACATTGATGAAGAAAATAAAAGCTTTACTTCTATATATATAAAATTAATCTGAAATAATCCGTGTTTTATAGATCAAGCTTCCAGCTCTGTTTAGTAGTAATCCAAAAGGTTATTGGCCCAGTGGATCAAAAATACGGATATTTCGAAAAATTAAGGCAGATTAATTGGATAGAGTGAAATTGATTTTTCGGTGTTGTGAAATCACATATGGAAAAGGATGGCGTCAGCTGAATTAAGATACAGCATTTCAAAGCTAAACGGAACAAATTATTTTGTATGGAAATACAAAATGGAAATGCTTCATAAGGAAAAATGTTTATGGGCAGTTATCAATGAGATACAACCATCACCAGTTACAGCAGCGTAGACAGCAAATGATGAAAAGGCACATTCAACAATTGCATTGAATGTAGAAGACGATCAAATTCATCACATCATCGGTGTAGATTCAGCAAGAAATACATGGAGAATTCTTAAGGAAACGTATGAATCGAACACATCAAGCAATCGTGTGCACATTTTGAAGTTAATCATGCAACAGCGGCTTGATGAAGGCGGAGATGCGGAAAAACACGTGAATTCAATGAACGAGCTGTTTCGAAAATTATTGGCGCTTCGTTGTTGGTGCTACGTTGTTGGCTTCTTTGCCATCAAGCTACGACGCGACGGTTTGGTAACGGCGCTCGCAGGTAAAGAAGAGAGTGAACTGACACTCACGATGGTTAAATCAAAGGTTCTTGCGGAATTCAAAAGAAGAATGAATCGAGGCGGAACAACGGATGACACTGCATTAAAAGTTGACACATCAAGAGCAACGAAAGGTCAAAAAGGTGAAAATAAAAAATATGAGTGCTATTTTTGCAAAAGAAGCGGTCACATCAAAAACGATTGTCGAAAATACAAAGCCTGGCTCAACAAACAGGGAGGAAATAATCAGAAGGCGAATCTAGCGAGAGATGAAACAGAAAACCTGTTTGTGACACATCAAGTAGGTGATGGCTGGATTGTCGATTCAGGTGCCACATGTCACATTGCCAGTTCTAAGGATATTTTCGTTAATATCGACATGAATTGTAGTGATAAAGTAAGCGTTGCAAGTGGTCAACAATTAACAGCTGCGGGTTAAGGCACAATTAAAGTTGATTTTCTGAATGAGGAAAATCAAAGTGTTTCAGTAAAAATCACAGACGTGTCGCTAATGCCAGATATCAAGGGAAATTTACTTTCAGTCAAAAAGCTAACGGAAAAAGGTTATCAAGTAAATTTCAAGGGCAACAAGTGTGAAATAAGGGAAAAAGTCGGTAAATTGCAGTTGGCGAAATCAGCGGTAAACTTTACAGACTAAAGGAACCTCACAAAGTTTACTCGGTTTGAAAGGAATCAAATGGCTGCATACATTATTGGCATAAGGTTCTAGGCCCTAGAGACATCGAAGTTGTGAAATCATTGGCGATACGAAATATGGTTAAAGGCATCAACTTTAGTGAGTGTACAGCGGATTGCGAAATCAACTCCAAGTGCAGAGTGTGTCTCGAAGGAAAAATTACTCGAATCAAGTTTCCGGTCAAGTCGAGTAATAAAGCAGTTGCAGTCATGGATCTGATTCATTCGGATGTTTGTGGTCCGATGCAAACGACCACACCATCAGGTAATCGTTACATTGTGACATTCATAGATGATTACTCAAAATTTACAGTCAGCTACCTAATCGCAAATAAATTATTAGTTTACAGCAAATTCAAGGAATATATTGCGATGGTAAAGGTTCAATTCGGAAAAAAACTTAAGTGCATCCGTACAGATCGAGGAGGAGAGTATATCAGTAATGAATTCGTGAATTATTTAAAGTTGAGCGGAATTCAAATCCAGAGAACTACTGCGTACACACCTCAACAAAACGGAACAGCGGAACGCAAAAATAGAACGCTGGTAGAAATGGCTCACTGCATGTTAATTGACGCAGGTCTAGGGAAAAAGTTTAAGCTGAAGGCGGTTTGAGCTAAAAGGCGAAGCTGTAATGATGGCTAACTATATCCAGAATCGTTTGCCAACAATGCGTATAGAAACAACGCTATATGATGGCCGGTTCCAGAAAAGTCCGAATGTGCAATACTTCAGAAAATTCGGATCAGAATGTTATATGCATGTACCAAAACAAACAAGGCGCAAATTCGATTCAAAGGGTGTGAAAGCAGTGCTGGTCGGTTATGATTACGAATCAAAGGCATATCGTGGTTACAATCCGGAAACCGATCGAGTCACAGTTAGTCGAGATGTTCATTTCGTCGAAAGGGGCCATTTGTTACCTATCAAGTTCAGTGAAAATTATCAACAGGAACAAATTATCGTCAATTCAGAGTTGAACAACTTTGAAGATGCAGACAACGATCAGGTGCAAAAGGAATTAGTCGATGAAGAAGTTAAGGAAGAGCATCCAATACAAGATCACGGTCAGAATGAAGATGAAAAGCAAACTGTTAGACGATCACAACGTGCTAACAAAGGAATTCCACCAAAGAAATTTATTGAAGAAATGAACGTGGTGAGTTCAGTCATTCAAGAGCCAAAGTGCTACGCAAAAGCTATCAAGAGTGATTAAAAGAGGCTGTGGATTCAAGCAATGACAGATGAGATGAAGTCATTGATGGAGAATCAAACATGGGAGCTTGTGAAAATTCCAAAGGTGCAAATCTAGTTGGCTGCAAGTGGATTTACAAGCTAAAGTGCAATTCAGATGGAAAAGTAGTCAGACATTAGGCAAGGCTTGTTGCTCAAGGTTTTTCGCAAAAATACGGTACTGACTATGATCAGGTGTTTGCTCCAGTTGTTCGTCAAACTACGTTTCGAACATTGCTTACAGTGGCAGCAACCAAGGACATGAAGGTTTATCATCTTATTGCGAAAACGGCTTTTCTCAACAGTGAATTGTCTGAAACAATTTACATGAGACAACCTCCAGGATTCAAAGTTGAAGGCGGCGAAGATTTAGTGTGTCTACTAAAACGAAGTTTATATGGTCTAAAGCAATCAGCGCGCAATTGGAACAAAACAATTCATCAAATTCTCATCGATTTCGGTTTTGTTCAAAGCAAGAATGATCCATGCTTGTACACCTACAAACATGATGGAAAATATGCTACGTATTAATCTACGTAGACGATGTGGCCATTGCTGGTGAAAACAACGAGATAATCTCAAAGTGCGAAACGTTTTTAAGTTCGAAATTCAAGATTAAGAACTTGGGAGAGATTAAGGATTTCTTTAGTCTTCAAGTCAAGAAGGAAGCAAATGGTCATTACACGTTGAATCAGACTGCTTACATTAGAAAATTACTAAAGGATTTCCAAATGTCTGATGCAAAGATGTCCTCATTTCCATTATCAGTTGGATATGGTAAAGGAGGAGATACGGATTTGTTGTTAGGCAACGGCAAATATCAAAAATTGCTCGGTTACTTACTGTACATATCAGTCAACACGAGACCTGACATATCGGCAGCAGTTTCAATTCTAGCACAAAAGATGTCCAGTCCAAACCAGGAGGATTGGAACAAATTGAAACGAGTATTAAAATATCTCAAGGGTACTGCCGGTTTGCAATTGTCACTTGGCAAAAGTGATCGTACGGATCAGTTAATCGGATATGCAGATGCAAGTTGGGCTGATGATCGTGCAAGCAGAAAGTCACAATCTGGTTACATATTCAAATATTGTAACGGTATTCTCAGTTGGTGCAGTCGAAGACAGGATTGCATTGCGTTATCATCAACAGAAGCAGAATTTATTGCGTTGTCTGAAGCATGTCAAGAAGCGAATTGGATTCGTCGTTTACTCAATGACTTCGATCAACGCATGAAAAAACATGATAACAATTTTTGAAGACCATCAAAGTTGTTTGAAATTCATTAAGGAGGAGAAATTATCATCACGTACCAAACATATTGATGTTCGAGAGGCATTTGTCAAGGATTACATCGACAAATGTATTGTTACATGCCAATATTGCCCTACGGAAACTATGGTGGCAGATTTGTTGACAAAACCATTGGCTGGATCTCGTGTCAATGTTCTTCGGGATGCATGTGGAGTTAACTGATGATTCAAATGAGGAAGAGTATTGGAAATAAGCATTGAACGCATTCGAATCTTTTATAACATTTTTCAATGTAGTTAAAGATTGTGGCTAACTTCACTTCAGTAAATTATATTTTTTTTTTAATCAACACAACAATGATGAAGAAAATAAAAGCTTTACTTCTATATATAAAATTAATCTGAAATAATCCGTGTTTTATTGGTCAAGCTTCCAGCTCTGTTTAGTATAGTAATCCAAAATACTTGACTATAGTCATATTTCTCGTCTTGCGAATAACGATTTGCCAGATTATCGAATATTTGCCCATCATCGGAAAATTTATTATTCTACAAATTAAATGTTCCAAGCGCATAGTGAAACTGTGTCTAAATAATCGAAGAGAACTTCTGAGTTTTTTTTAAATTATGGAGAAGTTTAATGAGACGTATTGTCCCATCAACATTTAACTTGCGCCAAAAGTCTAAAGAACCGATTTAACAGCTACCACAAAGGATGTTACAAGTTAATGTCAGTTTAATAGATGACATTTTAGCCTATCTCGGTTTACAATCAGAGTATATAAATATGACAGAACTCTTTTAAATGAATAACCAAAACGCGAATAATTTTAGAAAGAAGATCTATCGAGTTGCCGCCATTTGATCTGTTATATTTTTGGGCGTTGTAAAGTTCGTTATTTTTATGCTAAAAGGAAACGGAATCGTTTTTTAGTTTTCTCCCTAGCTTGTCATTCTTAACATGAGCTTCAACGACGGATCCAAAAAAAAAATTAACAAAAGTCCCAAACTCATGATTAATGTATTTTAAGAACATGAGAAAATGCCCCAAATTTTGGGGAATTATTATTTTTCATTTTTGGGTTGTTTTTTGAAATAGGGTTTTATTTCATTTTTAATAGAGTAACCGAAATTGCCAAAAGACCTCAATCAATTTGAATGACAAAATGACGTATTGGGGTAATTTTTTGGACGAAGTAGATAGTAAATTAGCCACATTTAAAATTTGTTGGAATACAAAAGTTCCAAAGAAAGGCAACAAAACAATTTTGTACATCGAGTCAAAGTTTTGAGAGACATTAGAAACAAAAATAATAAATTGTCAACAAAGTTAATATAATATTTGAGGAAATGTTTGAGTAAGTACCACAAATTAGTGAGTATCTGTCTGCTTTTTTTTGAGATAAATGTCTCTTTTATAAGATTATAAAATTTTTGTCTGTCGGTTTGTATTTTAGCGTTGTCCGACTTTCATGCCAAACCTACCGAACAAATTTAGAACAAAATCAGAATCAGTTATAAATGACAATCATAGAGGCACATAACATCTCAATATATCTTTAATAACAAGTATACGTTTCAAGCAAAAGTTGGTTGTTCACAAAACATATTGTTATTGTTAAATTAAAAAAATTTGAAAGCTGAAATTTTTAAAATCCCTAAATCTCTAATATCTAAAATTTTAGGCTATTACATCTAAATTACAAAACAATTTACTCGGTACACATATTTAGGAGTCTTAGCCCATGTCAATGAACATACTAAATATTTATGTTTACCCGCAAGGTTATCGAAAAAGGAAAAATCAATACTAAACAAGCAACAACAAAAACTTGAAAAAATTAGTTCAAGCAAACTTTTTTTTGTTTTTTTTAACTTATTAAGCAAAAGAAAATTCCCAAGATTTTATCAGTGTCAAGGTTTTGAAATAATTTTTGTATATTTAATGTACAATCGTCAATGTTCTTTTAACTGTTGTCGTATATCGTAAGCTTATTTAATTACTGTGTAAATATGTATAGGTCGGTTGTTATTCAGCAACCTTTTTTTTTAATCTTCAGAGATTTTTCACATTTTTAACCCTTTTTTTGTTTGTTGTTATCTCGGCCACAGTCTGTCTATCCGTAGTCTATATTCTAGGCTATCTATATTAGGATTAAACAAAAAATATTAATCTTGTACGGTACTTAATTAATAATTATAATTAGCTTTTGGAGAAATACGGCAATGCTTCATGAATTTACATAACTCTAAATTTGTATAATTAATTTATCGCAAAATAGGCTCAAAGATGTATGCTTACACCATCCCCTCGATTATTATTATTATTTATGTGGCATACGTGGTTTTCGTTTAATTATTTTATAAAAATGTATAATTAATTAGTGAAACATATGGCGTATAAATCACAGAAGTACCAATTTTCCAACTATCATCAATCACACATCTAAACAGACAGATAGACTTATAGGAATAGTTTTAAATTTAAAATAATTTGCGCCACAACTTTTGTACCTATGCTTGTACAAATATTGTAGATATATTTTTGACTTCTCAAGAAAAGCTTCTATGTATGTATACACTTCAGGGGAAGGGAAATAGGTAATTATTTGTTTTTATTATTACGATTTTAATGAGCAATTAGCATAAAATTTAATCGATATAGCTAAACGTAATTTTATTCTTAATGTAATCCAAGATTATTTCTAATGAATTAGGAATGATTAGCTTAATTTGAACAAATCATTGACTATGTAAGCAGAGGAGGAGCAGGCTGGTGCAATGCATTGTATCAAAGAACATAGTCTATATAACGAAGCTTTTTTAAAGGAATTAGAAACGAGGAAAAAGCAAAACTTTTCATATAGATCATGTGAGGAATCACTGTTTTTCTAAGACAAATTTTTAAATCAAAACGTCAAAAATTCTTAATTATGATCCCTGAAATAAAAGCTTATTATTAAAAAAAAAAAATTGAAAAGTCAAATTGAAATAAAAGCTTACTACAAATCGTGTGGTTACACCGTGTGGCAGCACAAATTTAGTAAAATCGAACCAAAAATTAGCACCTGGGGATATTTCAAGTTCAAACATTGCTGGAAAAGCAAAACAAATTCACAAAATATTAAGAGCGTATGATAATTTTGTGATTAAATTTTTTGTTTCGTATTTTTCTCTAAACAACTATAGACATCTGACGTACACTAGTAAAACTAAAGATAAATTTAGTAGGTACCTTAGACCATATAATATAATGGACCGCCAGCAATGGCTTTTAACTGTCTCCAACATCTGCAGCGCAAAGTAGCCTTGTGACCGATAGGGTAACTATAGCAAGTATAATCAAAATTAGTACTCACAGATGTCGCTACCAAATTAAGTAGATTTGTTTATACCAACAGATGTCACTGCAACTTCATCCATCGTAAATCTTATAAATCTAAATAATAAATCTTATGTTAGAACAAAGTTCAATAAAATTATCCATTTTATGGTTCAATAAATTAATTTTTTTGAATTATAGTTTTTTATTTTATTTATATGTAAATTTAAATATGCAGTGACATCTATTGCTACTAAATGTATCTACTGAATTTTATAGTGACATCTGTGGGTACTAATTTTGATTAGACTTGTTATAGTTACCCTATCGGTCACAAGGCTACTTTGCGCTGCAGATGTTGGAGACAGGCTACTTTACAATTTTATATGGAAACGTCACTTCGCAAGCGGTCCATTCTATTGTATGGTCTAAGGTAGGTACCGTAAAGTGCCACCTATAATACCGGATACTGTAACTGGAAAATTCGATTTTTTCTAAATAATAAAAATATCTATTAGTATACCCGACCCAGTACATGATATAAGTTTTAATACCCGGTTATATAAATGTTAGTACCCGGGTAAACAAATGAGTTATGGTATCGTTTTATATTGAAAACTATATTTGTATGTAGGTAGGATAGGCAGGTGCCTACTATAGGTAAATAAATATTTCGTGATTGTCTCCGATATGTGTGATCCCGTCAGATTCATATCTAGCAGCAATAGAGTTTTCTGGTATACCAAATGAGTGTTAATTTATTTTATTGGGCCTCCCTTTGATACAGTAACCATGATATTTTGTGGCACGTCAATTTTTGAAACCTTCTTTAATCCTTTGAAATTTTTTACAAAATTTCCAGCCATCGAAACGCACAGTTCAACCGTGAATTGGTCCTTCGCGCTATTTGTGCTTAATCCTTTCACTGATTTTCTTCCTTGAAAACGTAAGGCGCGAGAATGACACATATCGATGTAACATGGCGTGTCATCCATGTTGAAAGTTTCGCATCTAACCCAATCGTATTTAACTTGGAGAAATATTTTCAACCTTTTGATTTTTCTCTGCTAGTGAACTATCATCACCCTCTTGGCCTTGGTGTGTGATTTTTCTAGTAGATATCTGATTTCGCCTTTATACCCCGCTGATCCATTTATTACTTCCCCAAAAATACAATATGGGACTATCTCTAATAATTCCGCTATGAATTTGGCTTGGCTTCTGAAAGCTATATAATTAACTACCACTTTATTTTGGCGTTGAATTTTAAACCAGCTAACTATTTTATTTACAATCTCAGAATAATAACTCTTTAATCCGGTAGTCAGTTTTTGGCATTTGACAACAATTTGGGATTCACTTAATTTTGATTTGCATTCTTTTCTCCTTCACGTACATTTGCTGTGTTTTTTTATAAGTCATGAAAGATCTCTCTAAATTACCTCCAGACTTTCTCTATTTTTGTGGTTGAATTGCAAATAATTCAGTTTAATATTATCCAATAGGATTTTCTATGCTACATTCTAGCGTTTTTAATTCATTTAATTGAATTACACAACTTATTAATTGTACATGAGAATCTTGCTTTTTATCCAGATATTCTACCGATACAACAGATTTCCCCTTCCATGAGTACAGACGCTTATTAAAAATTTGTATTTTAGTATGGAAACATACCAAAGTTAATTTTTAGTACATCTGTCATTTTCATTTAGTACAATAGGAAACTACTTAGTAGATGATAATATTTTGCTCTATTTTAAAAGACGGAAGATGTACGTTACAAGAATTGTATTAATTTTTTTATTACTTCCTTCCATTAAGAAGAGGCATATTCAAAATGTGTTATTTAATACTATTTACCGCAATCCACAAGTTTTTTTGGCCGAAAAGAATGGAAAAATCGAAAAATGAACCTGTTTATCATTTTTCGTAAAAGTTGCTCAAAATTTAAAAGATCATAGTAACATTTTGAAAGAAAAAAAAACCGCTGTAAGTGTCAGTATTTTTAATTGTATAATAGAAGTAGCTACAATTTCCCATTTTTTTTTTTTGGCAAATATCTGAATAGATCTATCGAAACTTATAAAAAAGCACAGTAGTAAATGAAAATTTAGATTAGTGAATTTATAAAATATTTGGTTTATAATTCGCAAGGTGCGGTACAGTATACAATTTTTTCCTTTTCTCACCGTTAGAAAATAAAATCAAAAGATATCAATATTTGTGATTTGACGATTCAGAAGCCTGATCAGTCAGCAGTTGTAGTCAAGAAATTTGATTATATATGCTGTGTTTTTTATAAGTCTCAATAGATCTATTCAGATATTTGCCAAAAAAATGGGAAATTGTAGCTACTTCTATCATCCACTTTAAAATACTGGCACTCGCAGCACTAATAATTGTGTTTATTTTGACAGCGCTACGTCATTGTTGTTTTCATTAATATTTTGTTATTTCAAAAGTGTAAATACATGAGGAAAAGTGCGAATACATTTTAATATCCATATTTACAAATGAGACGGACATACTATATTTTTTTTTTCTTTCAAAATGTTTTAAATTTTGAGTAACTTTTACGAAAAACGATAAACAGGTTCATTTTTCGATTTTTCCATTCTCTTTCGGCTAAAAAAACTCGTGGATTGTGGTAGATAGTATTAAATAACACATTTTTAATATGCATCTTCATAATGGAAGGAAATAATAATAAAATTAATACTTTTATCGTACATCTTCCGTCTTTTAAAATAGAGCAAAATATTAAATGTAAATCATCTACTAGTTTCCTATTGTACTAAATGATAATGACAGATATTCTAAAAATTAACTTTGGTATGTTTCTAAACTAAAATACAAATTTTTAATGTGTCTGTTACTCATGAAAGGAAAAATCTGTAGTCTCGATAGAATATCTGGATAAAAGCAAGATTTTAATGTGAAAATAATAAGTTGTGTAATTCAAGGAAATGAATTAAAAATGATAAAATGTAGCGTAAAAAGTCCTATTGCTTAAAATTAAACTGATGTATATGCAATTCAACCACAAAAATACAGAAAGCCTGTATTCAGCAATAAGCTTCGGATAGCGGCTCCATATTATGTTTTATATCACGTTTTCACTGAAGACTTGAATTAAAAATTATAGTCTGACATTAAATAAATTTAATTTTCTAATAAATAGCACGTAAAATGTAAATTTAGGTAAAGAAAGTGAACTGCTTCACATAGCATCTATCTGGAGTTAATAAAAAAACGCACTGTTTGATTCTGCAAATAATATTTGTTTGATACCAATATATGTATGTATAGTGCGTTCTTTTATTCGCTATCCGGAGCTAATATCGAGAGCCGTCATAGTTTCCGATAGCGAATTTTATATGTCGACTCTCGATAGCAGCTCTGGATAGCGAATACAAAAACGCAGCAATACAGTGTGTTTTTTTATTTGCACCCGATAGATGCTATGCGGAGCCGTCGATTTTTATACCTACATTTACATTTTACGTGCTATGTATTTATAGGAAAATTCAATTTATTTAACGTCAAACTATAATTTTTAATTCAATTCTTCAGTGAAAACGTAATATAAAAAATATTTAGTTCCACCTATTTATATGGAGCCGCTATCCTGAGCTATTTTTTTATGGCAGCCCTGAAAGATATGTAGAAAACTTTTACATAATCGTTCTATAATTTATTTTACTTTTTTCATTGAAAAACTTGAAGCTAAAAAACACCATTTTTACTATGGATTTCTATGGCAAACAATGAAAAGTTATACTTATAAAAAAGCTTCTAAACAATTATAACGTATGATTATGGATCTATACTCTAGAAGGCTCTGGTTGCATGCGAATATTTTTCATCAATTGCTGTGTTCCATTGGCTTGAGTAAACTACTCACAAGTACTTGTATCTACTCGCAACTACTCATACTCAAACGATGGTGTAGTTGAGAGTAGTTACGCACAAAATTAACGGCAGAGGGATTTTAGTTTAAAAAATTCGAATAGATGGATCTATACCAATTTTGTTTGTGTGGAATGTCATTTTTTTAACCATAATCCAACCAAGGTGTGCCTTTTGGCTCATTTGATAAATGCAACGATTTTCAAAATAAAGTTAATTTAGTTATAAACTTGTATATATTTTATTTTGAAACATTTCCATACATTCCATACAAGGTATTTGGCGTTCTTTGCAAAAATTTAGTAAATAACTTACTGATTAGTAAATAACTTACTGATTGACTCAGAATTTGAATTTATTGACATAACAAAAATATGCTGGTTGGATTAGGGTTAAAAAAAAATTTATTTTTGTTTTTGATACGACACGACAATTTTTAAATAGCAAAAATATTTTAATTATTTTGTTGTTTATTGTTTTATTACTTATTATTATTAATTACATATTATTAATGTAACAACGTATTTTTTGTCAAAATCTACAAGTTTCATTTAAATTGAGGTTATGTTTTACCACTGTCACGAAAATTCGCGTTCTATTGGACATCTACTCACAAGTACTTGGCAGTAGCAAATTGTTTCCAATTGACGATTGGAGGATCGTGGGTACCACGTAGCGGAGAAATTTGGAACTGAACGAGCTATCCTAATTTGACGTTTAAGATATTATGAAACGTCATTTATGTTGATATTTCGTTATTATGGAATGTCATTTAAGGATAGCTTGCTTAATTTTGAAATTTCCTGGTAGGTCGGCGTTTTCGAACATTTACAATCGTCAATAGAACACTACAAATATTGACGATTGGAGAATCGTGGGTACCTACTGAACGAGCTATGCCAATTTGACGTTTAAAATATTATGAAATGTCATTTATTTATAGATTCCTTTAATTTACAAAAAAAAAAATATAAACACCAAGTGCTGATATAGTATACATAATATGCGACTCACTTTTTTTTATGGAGTGCCATTTAAGGAGAGCTTGTTTAATTTTTAAACTTTTTGGTATGTCGGCGCTTTTCGAATTACAATCGTCAATATCATGTTTAAATATCAAATTTTCTTTAACCGCCAACATTGCCATCTTCAGAAAAAAAATGAACATTTCATGTTTCATGCATTATTAATAGATCTCAGTGTAACGAAAAATGTGCTGCATTGCCACATGATAAATACAGACGTTTTCGTAAAAACTGATTTGCCATTTAGCATACATTTTGGGATATTTTTGATTTAAATTAATATGAAATAACTTATCAAAATAATAAAATTAGAACAAATTGGCAATTTTTATTGAACAATGGGCAATTTCAATTCTACCGTCGCTGTTTCTCTTGCTGTTATAGCCAGAGAAATGAATTTTTTGTTGTGTAGAAAACTTACTTTCTGCTTACCGTTGGTCGGAGCTAATCGAAAGTAGTTATTTTGATAGCTATATTCTTACTATGTTTATGAACTTTTATCTTATTCGAATGGCACACCATTTTTTTTGTGATTATAGACTAATAAAAGTCCAGCAATTTAGGCCTTTTTCTGATTACTGGTTGAATGGAAATTCAATTTGTATGCATTTTGTTTGAGTATATATTCCAACAATGTAAATGAAAACTTAGATAAGTTTTATAAAATACATATTTGGTTTATAATTCGTTCGGTGCGGTACAGAAAACTAAAATTGTTTAAAAATTGACGTTTTTACCGAGATGAGAGAGATGATCAGGCAGAGATGTGATCGTTTTACAAAATACATATTTACATAGATGGATAATTTAATTCCGAACAATTTTGAAACTGTATATTTTGTTTCGAAAAAAAGAAAATAAACGAGTTATGAACAAATCTGTAAAACTAGTCAATTTCAAATCCCGATAACACGATAATTGATCAAGAACTTGAATTTAAAGAACAGCCATATTAACAAACTCATGGTTTTGATTTCTCCTGAGTTTTATGGGCTTATATGTAGATTAAATAATGACTAAATAACTACTAACTTGCGGGGGCGGGCATACGTTGCAATATTTTTTGAAAATTGGGCTATTATACAGAATACATAAGTGTATCACAAACAAAACATGGCTATCCGATGTAAACATCCACAAATTGGCCGAATCAGTGAAGGTGATTGACATACAAAATAAATATAAATCGGATAATGTGCTATTTCATGTTAAACGATATGACGGTAATTCCCGATTTGTGAACATGTTTACGGATAATCAGATACCCTTCACGATACTCATTAACAAAGCATAGCCCCATTTGCAAAATTTATAATCTTCGTAATCATCGTGTTTATTAGCTGAGGCGATAATGCCCCATAAGAAGGTAAAAGAAAAATCTTCTTGATATATAGGTACATGTTGACTGATTAAAATCTATTAATTTGAAATAAAACGCAAAGGTGACTACGTGAACCACAATGAAATTATTTTGGATCTGGCAAAAATTATCAGCAGTAATATCCCAAGAGCATTGATAATTTCCCGAAATAATTTTATTATATTTTTCGAAAGCACGTTGCTTGGTAACAGCCCGAAGCCGTAGGCTGAGGGCTGTTACCTAAAAGCAACGTGCTTGAGGAAAATATAATAAAATTATGAGGTATTTATCAATGCTCGAGGGGTATTCGACGAGAAAATTTTTTGCAATTTTATTTTATTTTTGTAGTAACGCTGCTAGATTGTAAATTGTTCTATGAAAGTGTCTTTTTGAAACAGTGTTTATTGTAAAATAAAACTATAAATTCTTTTCATCTAGTAGCCAGAGTATGTTTTTCTAAAATAGCCAGCCTATTGAATCGGTCAATTTTGAGTCACGTGTACAAAATATACCAATCAAAATAACATTATACTGATAACATCCCTAGGGAAATTATCAGTGTAATGTTATTTTGATTGGTTTATTTCGTACACGTGACTCAAAATAGACTGATTTAACAGGCTTGCTATTTTAGCAAAAAAAATTCATTGGAATTTACTGTGATAATTTGGGCGTGTTCGGTTTTTTCAAATAACCCAGTAGGAAAGTCATTAGAGACACATTAACGAATCGTCAATGATAGTCATGCATGACATGTATATAGAATTTTATCAAAAAGCGGGACTCGATTTCATGTAAGACATGTCTGTGATGCTCAATATATGACAGTTCATCATTGAAGGATGTGTGGCACGTCTGAAACGAAGAATATGTGACTTGCCATTTGTGATTATTTAAAGACGGTTAATATGAGAATCGTTAATGACATGTATTGATAGACCCGTATTTCTTATATGTATATTTGCGAATAAAGGGTACGCCATTTTTTGTAAATAATTCAATAAAACAATATTTAATTTATTTTAAAATCTTCAAGTTGTATTTTATATTGAGTTAGATACATTTATTTCTTATTTTCAAAAAATATTTATGAATGTATTATATGATTTTTTTTTAATTTAGCTTATATGTACGGGTATATGATAATTGTTTTTATTCTAGTTTATAGTAGATATTCCAATTTATCTACACACTTAAATCAGCTTATATATTATATTTTAATTATGATCACTTTAAATTAAAAGCACAAAGGTTTTATATACGAAAAATAAAAATCGGAGTTTTCGTAGAAAAATAAATTAAATCTCTAACAAAATAATACTTTTTTATTAATTTGTACTTAAACTTCTTCACCAAGATTTGACTTTTAATGTATAAGACACGAAAGAGAATACGAGAATGAACAAACAAAAAATTATGTTCATAAAGGAAGCCTTTGTCTTTTTAGCTTTAAATACGTCGTACATATTGGAAAAAGAATGAGAGTTAACGTGTCATTTATGAATCTGAATTGAAGCCTCTACAACCGCATAATTAGTTGACAAGGCATACGAGATGAATCAATGACATGTCATAAATTAGTCCATTAGTCAACATGCTGTCAATCTACGAAATACAAATAGTATTTTTTCTCTTTCACACAAATTGAAAAGAAAAGAAAAAACGTACGTGCGTATTTCTGTACTAAACATTTAATTCATATGCATGTTGACATGTTTCCTACTGGGAAATGTCAAAAATTTGTACTAAAAAATATTTATCACAAGTTTCGGACACAGTCTAAGCCGGGTATTACATTATCACATTTATATAATTATATAAATATAACTATATTTTTTTACAAAGAAAATACTGTTATATTTAGGTTCAAGAAGCTTTGTGTCCGAAACCTATGAAAAATATTTTTTAGTACTAATTTTTGACATTTATTTGAAAAAACTGCACACACCCAAATTATCATAGTAAATTCCTATGATAATTTGTGACAGCTACAGAATAAATTCATTATTTGATTAACTAGCTGTGATTGACGTGCTGTACTGATTTAACTTAATTGGCGTAATTAAGAACAACTATCCATTTCTTGAAAATTATAGTAATTAAAATGGAGCAACAAAAATTTGAAGTGGTGAAATATATCAAAAAATTATTGCGTTATTCGGATACCATAATAACAAATTGTGAATGTAGGGGAATATTTTTCAAATAAATGTCAGAAATTTGTATTAAAAAAAATTTATCACAGGTTTCAGACACGGTCTTAGCAGGTACCTACCTACTATTTTACGTCAGAGCCAACTTTTTAAGGGCGTTTTTTATTTGCTATCCGGAGCTGCTATCGAGAGCTGTCATATAAAAATAGCGGTTTAAGTCCATACTCATACATAACTTCGGATTTTTATGAAAATTGGCACAACAAAACTAGATTTATTCGGGATAATTTTGGTTAATTTTTTTTTTGAGGACGTGATTGGTACACGAGATATTTAGATTTTAAAAATCCCAATTTGCCATATAGAATTTGTGCCTTCGCTAACTTTGTTGATTGTTATTTTATTTTCAGATAAAAAGTCGATAAATTTGACTTGACATATGTAATACATAATGATACTTAAAATTAAAATAGACAGTCTTTGATATTTACATTTTATTTCCGTTAGTGACATCTATTGTTGTACAGCAGAAGAAACAAGAACAAAAAAAAATTTTTAACAGTTAAATTTAAATGAATTACAAAACAAGTTTATATTGTTTGTTTGATTTCTTTTATTGATTGGTCTTCTTTGTGCAAAGGGGCCAATGCTAAGCGACTTTGGGGAGTTCGTTATTTTAGTATGTGAAATACAAAAAGTAAACCAAAAGATTTTGAAATTTTTTGATATGTATATGTCTTCTTCTCTATTATAAATACGCATATAACATGTAACATTTTCAATAATCTAGAAATCTTGAAAAGTATGGGAGAGCGAGGGTTTGGGGCGCCACATTTGTATAATATCAATCGTCATCTACCTTTATTATTTTTTAACAATAATGTAAACCCAATATTTTCTAATTCGGCTATTCAGCACAAGATACACTAATATTAAAAAAACAATAAAAATTTAAAAACGCAATTGACGAATGGAACGGTGTGCTCCAGCGAAAAATAGTGGTCGTCTTCGCCTACAAACTTTGATGGAGGGGTAATTTTTCTGTTGCATCATTTCAACAAAAATTTTATGTGGTGAACGAATTGCAACTCACTAACACAAACAAAAAAACCAATCAATATAGTTAAAATTTTGTTCATCTAGTCCCGTGCGATTCTGATGTACATACAGTCACAGAGCTCTTAACTAAACGATTTCTTTTAGTTAAGAGATTTCTCTTACCTAAGACTATTTTGCGATTCTATACGTTCTTTTAGTTATGAGAATCTCTTAAAAAATCTCTTAACTAAGCCATACGAAATAGGTAAAATAAGCATCACAACTTTGACGTTTCTAGTAGTCGTATTAAAGAGAAACCATTTAATAAATTGTGTTTGTATCTTAAATAAATAATCGTAAATATTTTGTTTATTGTTTGTTTTTAAAAATAAAAAAAACCTAAAATTTAATAAAAAAAAATTATGAAATATTTTATTCTTATAAATTATTAATTTTTATAAAACTTTAATTAAAAACCTAAAATAATTATTTTTGCGGTGATTTTTTTTTTTTTTTTTGATTAGAAACGGCGTGTTGTTCTACGCTTGTCCTAGAGCCGCTGTATTTAGTATAAATTTTTCAGATATTTGTGTACTTTATCAAAAATAAACACATTTAAATAAAAATTACTAAAATTGTTTTTAATTATGTATTTATCAATCGCCAAAAATGTATGTACCTCGAAAAAATGTAAAAAAATTCAAATTGACAGGTCTCCAAATATTTTCCAATACATTTGCAGAGTTTTTAAGAGATATTTTAAGAGTACTACCAACAGAATATTAATTAAGAGATTCTCTTAAACAAACCTTTTACCAAAATTTCTCTTAGCTGTGATAGTCTTAGCAGTCTTAACGTCAGAATCGCACAGTTATACTTAGATAAATATCAAGAGTTGACGCACCATAGTGTGAACGCGAGGCTGTTGCAGTGTTGCGATGCGCTGTATACATGGTGTGAACAGGCTGATAAAGGTGCTATTCCACTTGACTGAATTGACTGATAGTAAAAAAAAGAAGAAAAGAGAAAAAAGTTCGAGACTTTATGTAATAGACAAAGGCAACGTTTTGTTTAATTTTTTTATTTTATAGCAAAATTTTGAGGAGAAATTTTGACAGCACACAAAAACATAACCAATAATTATTAAATAAAATTAAATATTACTATTAATTCGGTTAATTTTGTATCTCAAAATTATCTAAAAAATTAAATATTATTAATACTCATATCAGAATTATATTTATTAGTATATTTTCCGTAAAAATTAAAAAAATCTCTACCAAAAAACGTCATGGGTTTTTTATTTTTATTTTTTTATAGCAAAATTTTAAGGAGAAACTTTTAAAAATATATTAACCATAAAATTACACTACCCTGCAAAATTTTAAAAATTTGATGCCACTTGACAGTGAATAGTTGTTTCCGAAGTAATTTTTTATGCTGAATCCGAATCTGGGCTAAGAATTGCTCTATCACGTCAGGTTTATGAGCTATTCTAACCTAAAAGTGCAAAAAACACTGTTTTTTGACATATTTGAGGTTGTCTAGCACCACGATTTTTTTTTCTTCAAAAGTTCATGTATGGGATCTTATAGTACAAGTCTTCTTCTTTTAAATGCCTTTAAGTTTGCTCAAATATGTTTTTTTTTTCGCCGAGATATCACATTTTCAAAATTGCATGTTCGTGAATTTGTCGGTATACTGTATAATACACTACCTTTCATACCTACAGTATATATACACTTTTAGGTTAGAATATCTCATAAACCTGACGTGATAGAGCAATTCTGAGCCCAGATTCGGATTCAGCGTAGAAAATTACTTCGGAAACAACTATTCATTGTCAAGTGGCACCAAATTTTTAAAATTTTGCAGGGTAGTGTTTTTATATAGAAAAATTCACGCATATGCAAATTTGAAAATGCGATATCTCGGCGAAAAAAAATGATATTTGAGCAAATTCCACGGCATTTGAAAGTGGAAGACTTGTATAATAAGATCCCATATATAACTTTTATAAAAAAGTAAAAACTGCATTGCTACATAACCTCAAATATGTCAAAAAACAGTGTTTTTTGCACTTTTAGGTTAGAATATCTCAAAAACCTGACGTGATGGAGCAATTCTGAGCCCGGATTCGGATCCAGCGTGAAAAATTACTTCGGAAACAACTATTCATTGTCCAGGGGCAAAATTTTGCAGGGTAGTGTTATTAGTGTGCGGGAAATATTTCTCATCATATACTAATTTTATGCATGTATGTTAGTGTGACTTCTATAAAATGTTCTCAATTTGATACTTTTTATTGCAGTCACACTAATCCAGACACAATTATTTCTTGACTGAGAAGGGTTGTTGTTTCATTCGCCCATCTAGCAAATGTATATTTTTATCTTCCTTTAATTTTACTATCAGTCAATTCAGTCAAGTGGAATAGCACTTTTATCATCAAAAAAACCTAGAATTTTTTAGTTTTACCAGTCAAAAATATTGTATTTTTTATGCAAAAGAAACTTATTTAATAATTTTAAATAATTTCAATTTCCATAATATATACTGGAAATTTTTAATAGTTTAAAATAGTACAAACAATTATTATTAATTATATTTGAAAAAAAATCAGGATAAATTAAATTGCTTGACGTTTAATTTCTACTTTGGTTTTTATTTTTTTCATTTTGGTCGTTCCTCGGGTTTTACATACAATTTAATGGAATGAAGTTAGGGCCAATTGTATTTTAATTAAATTTAATACATACATATGTTTAAAAGTTTTTTTTTCAAAAATTTAATAAAAATGTAGTTAGTAGTTCAAACGCAGATCGTCCAAGTTATTAATGGCATATCAGTGAATCATTCTTCATCGATTAATTGTGCCATTTCTAAAATTTGACCTTGAACCTTGATTTGACCTTAGCATTAATAATTATTGAGGTATAAAGTTCTGTACTAAAAAAACAGCAAAAATTTCCCAGTATTTTCCCCTATATTTATTGCGATCTCGAGCAATAATTTATTAGAAAAACGCAGCTTAAATAGACCTTGCGAGACTTATAAAAAAATACATAATTAAACACATAATTAAAAATATAAAGGGCTGAAACCTCACGAGGAGATCAGAACTTCGGTCTTTGGTATCTTCAATAATGTCATAAAGTTGGTGTGACAGTTTTGACATTATTGATTTATATTTCAACCAACATATATTTACTTATACAACAACAGCCAAACAGGTCAAAAGCTTCAGTAACATGGGTACAGGCATCCAATTTAAAACGAAAAATCGTATTCCAGAACTTTATACCGAAAGTAGTATAACAAATTACACTGATACTTCTAACCGTTTAACTGGCCATATTCCAGAAATTTATCCAAAAACTCATTTTAGAATCCCATTTCCAACACACATATCAAATTTCATCATAATCGGTTAAGAAATAGCCAAGTTCCATCCTACTTGGCCATATTCCAGAGCTTCGTCCAAAAATCATTTTAGAATTCCATTCCCACAACACAAGGCTTATTTAATGATACCCGCGGTTAAGGCATAGCCAAGTTCCATCCTACTTGGCAATATTCCACACGTATCAAATATTCCCATTTCCATACACATATCAAATTTCATTATAATCGGTTAAGAAATAGGCAAGTTCCATCATCAGAACTTCATCCAAAACTCATTTTAGAATCGTAATTTCTAGCACACATATTAAATTTCATAATAATTCGTTGAGAAATAGGCGAGTTCCATCATACTTGGCCATATTCCAGAACTTCATCCAGAAATCGTTTCAAAATTCCAGAACTTCATCCAAAAAACATTTTAGGATCCCATTTCCAATACAAATGTCGAATTTCAACGTAATCGGTTGAGAAATGGGCAAGTTCCATCCTACTTGGCCATATTGCAGAACTTCATCCAAAACTCATTTTAGAATCCCATTTCTAACACACATACTAAATTTCATAATAATCGGTTGAGATATAGACAAAATCCATCATACTTGGCCATATTCCAGAACTTCATCCAGAGATCATTTTAAAATCCCAGAACTTCATCCAAAATCATTTTAGAATCCCATTTCCAATACAAATGTCGAATTTCATCGTAATCGGTTGAGAAATGGGCAAGTTCCATCCTGCTTGGCCATATTCCAGAACTTCGTCCAAAACTCATGTTAGAATCCGATTTCTAACACACATATCAAATTTCATAATAATCGGTTGAGAAATAGACAAGTTCCATCATACTTGGCCATATTCCAGAAATTCATCAAGAGATCATTTTAAAATCCCAGAACTTCATCCAAAAAACATTTTAGAATCCCATTTCCAACACACATGTCAAATTTCATAATAATCGGTTGATAAATAGGGAAGTTCCATCATATAAAAAATGTGTTAACTATTCACTACATCCAAATCCAACTACCCCAACTCAACTCCAACTCAACTTCAACTCAACGCGCAAATTGACCCATAATTTAACCTTCAAATCAATTCCCAATTCAATGCCCAATCCAATAATCAAATAAACATATATAAAAAAATCGTAAATATTTGTAAAAGCAGGTATTTTGGGTCAATTCGTATGGCAGGTACCCCACCCCCTTGACGTACTGTCTCCAAAAGCTTTTCAAATCTCCGCCTTGACCATAGAAACAGATTGGCGAAAAACAAATCCAAATCGGACAAGCCGTTCTCGAGATACCATGGGTCCAGACATCCAGACATCCAGACAGACGAACGGACATTTTTTTTTTTTTTTGCATTTTCAGACTCAGGGACTTTCAAAACGTCGAGAAAAGTGGTTTTGTACCAACCAAATTTTTCGTCATTTTTGACAGGATTTCAATACTATGGTCTTTTCAGACCGAAGTAATACATAATTAGTGAATTTATAAAATATATGGTTTATAATTCGCACGGTGCGATGCTGTGTACAATTGTTTCCTTTTCTCACCGTTGCAAAATAAAATCAAAGCATGTCAATATTTGTGGTTTGACGATTCAGAAGCCTGATCAGTCAGCAGTTGTAGCCAAGAAATTTGCTTATTATTAATAAGTACTCAGATGTGACAAGTTCCAGAAAGACTTCTTTCCAGCAATACATTCCATATAAACTTGACAAATATGGAATTTTATTTAGTAGTTTTGCGACAGTTCAACATCCAATCCATTGAATTCCTGAGGAATCCCTTATATTGGAAATAAACATCCTCAAAGAAATAGGGTAGAAAAGTTGTGTAATTCATACTACAATAGTCATTGCAACATTACATTCGGAGTAGTTTTAGTAATTTCGAGTTAGCATAGGTAAATATAGGATTTACCATTTTTAAGTAGATTTCAGCAAATTAAAAGGCCTAGAGGATTTGGTCATACAGGATACAGCCCAAGCGTGAAAGCTTAATGGATGAAATATGTACTTTCGGTTTTCAAAAATTGAACCTTGTTCAAAAACAAAATCGAGCCGTAATTTTATATCGTCGATGCATCATGACCACAATATAAAAGGCAGATGAATTTAATATTTTATATTCAAATATTGACTCTGAGAAATTGTTCTGCCGAATAACCGTTTTCATGTTTTAGGCGAGTTAAATCTTACTTGCGGTCGACAAGTTCCAACCAAAAATTAAAAGCAGCGCCAATGCTATCTATAGAAAAAAAACAATGAATGGTTCAATTCGTTAGGTCTATCTATAGAGGAAATTTCAGCTTTCAGCGCAAGTAATACAAATTCTAACTTAGGAAAAAAATTATCTGTCTATCACTACTTGAAATCGTTGAATCTGTATGTCTTAAAAGCGAATTGTTTCGATATTTATTTGGTCCTTTGGTTTCGATAATTTTATTCAAAAATGTTTAAATTTGTTTTACTAAATTAGCAAAAGCACGGGAAAAGCTAATTTTTTCAGAATTATTGTAATCTTGAGTTTAGGGAGGTAATCAAACACTGCCCGACTAAATGGGTTTCTTTACTTCCAACTTTAAAAATATATTTCACTTGAAATTGTGTATTTTGTGCAGTACATAACCAATATTTAAGGTGGCAACCCTGGTGTCTACTGACAATATAATTATTCAATTGAAGTGGAAAGATAAGCGACAGAGAATTCAAACTTTAGCACAATAGAATGACTAAATATCAGTTAATTTCGGTAAAGGATTTGCTTTAGCCAAATGATGTCAATAAAATGATGCAAGAGAATTATTGAACACAAGTTAATATTTTTCCGAAAAATGTAAGAGAAATTGATTCCTTACACTAAATTGTGATAGTTGAGATATTTATGTGCCTATTGAAAATAAACTAACTCTTATGTAGCATAATTTATGGGTAGAATAAAAATTGTTTTGTGTTTAATTAACACGTAGTAAATTAGGAATCCCGTGATTTACATCACGAGCTTTCGTTAATAAAATCAATTATTTACAACACCAAAAATTTAGTACTATAATGCAGAATTTCTTATTGTCTGTCTAACAAACAAATACAAGTTATCCTCCGTAAACGAGTATGTATGGATCAGACACGGCATTATAGATGCATTTTATGATTTTGCGCAGCTTTACCACAGATCGATTGCAAATTGCCCAAAAATATACAATTCATATACATATTTACAAATATATACCGTGATAGCCGTTTCAAAATAAGAGCGACCCCCCATTTAGATTTTTTTTTTTTTTGTATCTAATCCTCCAGACAAGTCTAATAAATTCATAACATTCGCATCAAACTGAAAACAACTGCTCACATTTAAAATATCCGCACAACGAAAACAGATGTTCCACTTAACAAGCAAAACAAACAAACAAAAAAAACAGCACGAAAGGAAAATATTTAACAAAAAGCTTAAAAAATGTATAACAAAATAAAAAAGCTAAAAGCACACAAAATAAAATACAACAACAAAAAAAAAAGAATTTTTTTTATACCGCGATTAAATTTATTGCTTCCTAGTTCACTTATAGCGCCGTAATCCTTCGTATAACGTTTCATATACCACTTACAACAAAAGCTCAATCTATAACCTTTATATTTACATACTTATTCTAGTATATGTATGTAGCCGCATAATTGTTAATCTCATTAAATCTTGCGAAATTTTGAAAACATTATAATTTACACATTCCCACAAAAGAAAAATTGGAAACGACCTATAGAAGAAGCTGTAGAACAAGAAGAAAATCTTATATATGTACATTACAATACATTCTTATCATCGTCTCACAATTTTTTATTTTTTTATTTGTTATTGTTGTTGTTTTGCTTTCTAATAAAAAAATGCTCATTAAACTCGACTAAGTATTTTTTGAATGATTCTTAAGTAACTTAAACACACATTTTTAGTGTTTTCTAGTATATAGTGAGTAGTATACATATGTATATGTACATAAGTAGCTACATATAGTACATATTAAGTTGTTATGCTGTATGTTATCATAACGAAAAACTTTAATCGATCGAGTTAAAACAAAAACACAAAACTTTTTTTTTTTTGGTTTTTTCGTGTGCTTGTGTTTTGTGATGCTTAAAGCGCAATATTGGTTTAGTTCATATTTTAATGACCTTCATTTTGCCAACCATACCAAATCAAAATAAAAAAAAACAAAAAAAAACAAAAACAAGAAAAAGGAAATTTTAGGAAAATATTTTATTTTTGGGGTATATCAATATGATTTTTCTTGTCTTGTGTGTGCATGATTGTGGGGTAGTTTTTAAGCTTCTTGAATATGCGGTATACGATAATTTTCGAAGAGAGAGGGCACAAGCAAGGCTGAAATTTAATTATTGTTTGCGTTGGGTTTTGGTATTGTTTGCAGCACGAGTACAAAAGAGTTTGGTATGGACTAGTCGTAGGTACATACATATATACGGAGGGAGGACAAAGTTGCCATTATAACATTTTGTCGCAGCATACCAAAAATATAAAATAAAAATGTAGATTATGTACTATATAAAAAAATTCTCTGCCTTACCTACATATCCAAATAGTGACGCTAGTAACGTAATTAAAATTAATTGTACTGTAGCCATTATTAGCTATAAGATTATTATTTATTCAGTGTGTCAATTAATAAGTTATTTAAACTAATTATTTATTTACATATTATCAATCACAATTTTTTATTTTATTTTTATTTATAAAACAGAGCTTAATAATTTTAAATCTCTTTATTCGTTTGTTTGCTTATTATGTAAATATTAAATGAATAGATAAATAAAAAATTTCATTTTTTTTTAACGCAACCGTTTAAACTTCACTAGTATAACAACCCACAAATTAATTTATTTTCACTTTTAATGCTTTTTTCACAAACACTTATGGACCAAAAAAAAAAATTAACTCAAAACAAAAAAATATAAAAAAAAACGTTTATTTTAACCAAAAAAAAAATAAATAAAAATTGTTTTATTCTATAAATAATTTGTCAACACCACACGGAAATCTTATTAGTTTGACAATTATTCTGCAACTGACAAAAATATTTTTTTCATTTCTTTACGTACATATAAAACACAAAAATTTGAATTGTCTCTCGTCGTCGGGTACAATCTCTCACCAAATCATATGTAAAATAAAATAACGCAGGAGAGGAAAATCAAATAATAAAAAATAAAAAAAATAAAAATTTTCTTGATTTTCCATTTTCCATGTACATACATAACGAGAACAAATGCTATATTTACTGCAGAACTTAATAACTCTCTCTCTCTCTGCCTCCCCTCACAATCTCTCGAGTTCTCGACAGTTTCATATCTGTTATCGGTGTATCAATTATATAGAAAAGAAAACAAAAATGAGCTTTTCAACATAACATACATAATATGCACATATACACAATTCATTGAATAATAAAGTTGAATGGGGAAATATTACATAAATACAGTTATGTGTGTACATGTATGTATCTATATATAAAAACACATTTTCATTTATTTATTTTTTTTATAAAACTTCTCATTATCATTTTCCCCGCCCAATGCAAAATAATTTAATAAAACAATTTTCTTTTGTTTATAAATCGTTTTCTTGATTTTCGATTTTGTTTTTTTTTTTGTTCAGATGTAATAAATCAAAAGCACGTGTTCCGAGAAAATTAATTGTTTGAAGTGATTTAAGAGTAATAATCACTTTAGATAAATTATTAATAGTTTACTCGGCCTGGGTAAAATTAAAGTTTTTCAGTGCCAAATCTTAAATATATATAGATCGATATAAAACATTTAAAGCAAACGATTACAGCTGATATGTGTATTGTGCATCCATCTTTGATTTCTGCATTCATTTGAATTTGTAATGCGTTTAGTGGAAGTATTGTGTATTGTATTATGGCCATCATACAACAAGTTCAAGTTATGAACAGCAATATCTTAGTAGGTTTTGGCGCATGGTATAAACGAAAAGGTCAATGGTTCCGATGCTCGTTGTAGCCAATGTTATTATTACAATTATTTATTATGGACATCGAAACATGTTTATACCCCAACGCACAAATTCATAATGATCGAGTAAAACTAAGAATGTCCGAGATATAGCGTACAAACTAAGGCATGGTTTAGTGATTGAAAAATGAAATGAATAACAACACAAATACATACAACTCGCCCGTCGACAATGATGAACGATGATGATTATGACACACCATAAACGATATTTTCAGATGATTATGAGTCATAAACAGAATAACCAAGAATGAAGACGATTTATGACATGCAATAAAGGAAATTTCGAGACCAGTATCAGAACCATCTTGATGTACATAAATGAACGTGAAAAATGAACTTAAAATAAGAGATATAGAAACACTAAAAATTCATTTATTTTCATAGAGTTTGCATGAAAAAACGCGATTTCGATTGTCGATAAAACATGAATTAAAAGTTAAACCCAGTTAAATAATTTTTTCTGAAATCGCTAACAAACAACTCAATGTCTTAAATCATTTAAAACACAGATTCTCAAATTTTCCTATTTTCCAGCAATAATCAAAAGAAAATAAGGGATATTAAATTAAAAAACATTCTACAACAATAGATCATGTTTTCTGAAAGAAGCAGCACGATTGTTGAAAAAGTACAGAGCGTTTTCCGAAAGAGGCAGCACGGTCAAAATGAAGTACAGAGCGTTTGGCTCTAGATGTCACTAAACATAAAAAAAAATATTTCTGACGTTTTTCAAATGGGGATATAGTCAAAATCAATTGAATATGCAATTTCGAAAAGGGCACATCTCGAAAATTTTGACAAAACCGTTTTCTCACGTTAATGCGATGGATGTTTTATCCCCGCACCTATTTGGTTTGAAATAGGCACATTTCTTGTGTTAATACGGCCACCCCTGTCGGTTTGTATAGCGATAATTTCGAAAAGGTCACATTTCTTGGAGATGTGCCCTTTTCGAATTTAATGCATTTTATTAATCGGTGATGGCGATTTATCTCGGTCTGTCGCTGAAGTGATTTTGATACTTATGATAACAGTTTCATAAAGTTTATACGTTGTGTTTTTAATTAGATTTACTTTATATTTTATGAATTTCGAAAAGGGCACATCTCGTATGCATATAATACATAAAAAAATATATAAAATAAAGATTAATATTAAATATTTATATAATTTTCAATAACTTTTTGACCCTACACTTAACCATAAAATAAATTGTATAAATTTATATACTACTTTAGAAAATAGATAGTTTTCTTTAATTCCTGAAAAATTTAATTTTTCAGACATGTGCCCTTTTCGAAATTGCATATTCAATTTAATTATCACATATTAATAATAATCACTTTTATTACACGAAAATATTTTTAATAAGATTCTTTCGGCTTTTTATAGACACAATATATTAATAATAATGAAAGTATCTTATTGATTTAATACAGACAACTAACTTCTCTTTTAGTATTCGTGTGGGCATGAAACACACAGAAATAAAAAGTTTTCCTTGTGTTTTTTTTTTTTATTTAGTGAATGTATAATTCGCTAAGTCAATACATTCTTTCCTCATACTTAATGTATGAAGTTGGAATTGTATTTTTTGTAGTTTGGTCGTAGCTACCTGATGAGTAGATCCACAGTACACGTAATAAAGGTAATATACTCCGATGTTTTATTTTCGTTCTTTCTTGCGCATCCATGTTAAAAATATTTTAATATGGCGGATATTGTGACCAAACAAATCGAGTTTGTTAGTTTTGCGTAATAATTTTGAGTTTTGAGTGAATATAATTAAAATTGTGTGAACAATTCTACTGACTTTAATTCAAAATAATTAACAATGTATCATGTATCAAATGTTGTCCACATTTCAGTGACAATCGATTGTTGCTGAAATTTTTTGACATCCTGCGCAATATATTACCTTATACATATATGTGTACTGTGGAAGTGTGGAGTAGATCGAACTTTTTGTTTTGAGATTATCAGTACGAAACCAAACTATCATACAGAAAACTCAAGGAAAGTATTTTTGTTTATGTTTACAAAATTCACACATAAAAATGTCATACAATTTTTGATAGCAAATATTTAGTGACACATAGTGGCATTATGTGAAAGTTGCTTATGTTTTCGGAGTTTTCCGAAAGATGGTAGCTCTTGCGGTTGTTGAAAATTTGACATTTAAACATGATCTATAACAATATGTATTAAAAAGAGAAAATTCAATTTAATAACGTCATCATAAATCCACATCTAAAACCAATGGTAAGAAAAAAGACAACACGTCTCCGCTCAACAATCAAAATTAAAATAAATCAGAAAGAGCCAAACAGCAAAAAATAAATTAATGCAATGAGTACGAAGAAAACACAACATCAAAACAATCTAGCATGCTTTGCAAATTCAAAATTACTATAGGAAGATATTCGAATTCAAATTTGAATGGAGGCAATGAAAGAAAGAGCCGATTATTACTGTATTGTTTATAAATTTCAAGCTATTTTTATGACGTACCCTTGTGTACAAAAGTTTACATACAGGAACCTTATTTTTACTAATGATAAAATTTTCCAGAAACAAAAATTCAGATCACAAATTGTTTGTTCAATTTTTAAACTAGTACACATTGTAATTATAATAAGATAAAAACAAACAAACAATCCTTTGTTTTAATTTCCAGAAAATTCCTTTAAAATTTTCCATTAAAAAAACTGAAATAAAAATGATGCAAATTTTTACATACGAGGTTATAATGTACCGTTATTTTTGTATACATACATATATTGCTTCATCACTGCAATATTTCAATTAGTCCTTGGATTAGTACGACAAAAGTTATTTATTAGTGAGTGAGTTATTGTGAAAATGGTTAGTTTTAAACAATGAGAACGAAAAGTAAAGACACATCCGTAGAAATGAGAAAGCTAATAATGAAGCTAAGAGCTGAGGGAAATTCGCTGCAACAAATTGCCGGGGCAGTAAGTAAAAGTCGTTGTACCATTTAAACGATAATAAGAAATGGTAACATCAATAGTTCCGTGATTTCAAAGCCTCGTACTGGGAGACCTAGGAAGTTTGATAATCCTGAAACTAGAAACATTGTGCGCAAAGTAAAGATTGTTCGTAAAATTTCGGCAAATAAAATTTTAAAAGAAGTAAATATTAGCACTGGGAAAACTTGTCATCGTACTACAATTACGAGAATGCTACACAGAGCTGGTTATAGAAGTCGTATGACGACAGAAAATTGGTTCCCCGAAAATTGGTCGAAACACAATTTTACTTAAAACAACTAATCGTAAAATAATTCGTAAAAAAACAATGCACAATAAAACAATTCATAATACAACAATTTTACGAAAAAAAAATTCTACGCAATAACAATTCATCGCAAAGCAATTCATCGAAAAGCAATTCATCGAAAAACAGTTGATCGTAACATATTTTGATATGCATACATTAAGGAGATTGATTCTGTGTTGATCAATTTTAGATTCAATTTTTTTTACGCAACTATTACTGTGCCAAGCCAAGAAAAATATATTGATTGTTATACTTATAACATTATGTATTATAGAAACCAAGTAAAATTTGTCTACGGCTTAACTGAAATTGACAGAATTATTATTTCAGTAAGAAATTAACAAGCTTAAAGTTTATTATAAATAAATATAATTAACAAATAACTGACAAATTCATAGTTTATAAATAAATCAATATTTTTTAGAACAAATTCTAATTGTTTATAATTTCATTTGGATTTTAAATTTAAATCATTTATAACTTTAACGTTGAACATCCATGCATGTATCTTCCATCTCCTAATTCAAATATTTTGCAGCAAAATTAAATAATTATTTGTTCTTATATTGTTAATAACAAATAAATATAAATTAATAAACAATTATATTGTTTATATATTTATTATAATTAAATTATTTGATTATCGTAATTTTCGAGAAACTCGAATCAAAATCAAATCCTTTAGTAAAAACAACTTTGTATTATGAATTTTTGCATTGAATTGTTTTGCGATGAAATGCGTTTCGTACAATTTTCGGGGTACCCTATTGATAGAGGTATCAATCAACGAAATCGGAGCACAATTGCAGATTTTCGATTTTTCTGGCTCTAAATTTGTGGGCTATAGTTCAGATTTTCAATAAAATTGAATTTTCTATTAAATGTGTAGAAATGTGCGAGCGATCCAAATGACAGTTGGCATGACGATTACAGGTCTCAACGCCTATTGATAGAGGTATCAATCAACGAAATCGGAGCACAATTGCAGATTTTCGATTTTTCTGGCTCTAAATTTGCGGGCTATAGTTCAGTTGATTTTCAACAAAACTGAATTTTCTATGAAATATGTAGAAATGTGCGAGCGATCCAACTGACCGTTGGCATGACGATTACTGGTCTCAACGCCTATTGATAGGGGTATCAATCAACGAAATCGGAGCACAATTGCAGATTTTCGATTTTTCTGGCTCTGAATTTGTGGACTATAGTTCAGTTGATTTTCAATAAAATTGAATTTTCTGCGAAATGTGTAGAAATGTGCGAGCAATACAAATGACCATTGGCATGACGATTACAGGTTTCAACGCCTATTGATAGGGGCATCAATCAACGAAATCGGAGCACAATTGCAGATTTTAGATTTTTCTGGCTCTAAATTTGTGGGCTATAGTTCAGATTTTCAATAAAATTGAATTTTCTGAGAAATGTGTAGAAATGTGCGAGCGATCCAAATGACCATTGGCATGACGATTACAGGTTTCAACGCCTATTGATAGGGGTATCAATCAACGAAATCGGAGCACAATTGCAGATTTTAGATTTTTCTGGCTATAAATTTGCGGGCTATAGATCAGTTGATTTTCAATAAAATTGAATTTTCTGCGAAATGTGTAGAAATGTGCGAGCAATCCAAATGACGATTGGCATGACAATTACAGGTTTCAACGCTTATTGATAGAGGTATCAATCAACGAAATCGGAGCACAATTGCAGATTTTCGATTTTTCTGGCTCTAAATTTGCGGGCTATAATTCAGTTGATTTTCAATAAAATTGAATTTTCTGCGAAATGTGTAGAAATGTGCGAGCGATCCAAATGACCATTGGCATGACGATTACAGGTCTCAACGCCTATTGATAGAGGTATCAATCAACGAAATCGGAGCACAATTGCAGATTTTAGATTTTTCTGGCTCTAAATTTGTGGGCTATAGTTCAGTTGATTTTCAATAAAATTGAATTTTCTGCGAAATGTGTAGAAATGTGCGAGCGATCCAAATGACCATTGGCATGACGATTACAGGTCTCAACGCCTATAGATAGAGGTATCAATCAACGAAATCGGAGCACAATTGCAGATTTTCGATTTTTCTGGCTCTAAATTTGTGGGCTATAGTTCAGTTGATTTTCAATAAAATTAAATTTTCTGCGAAATTAGTAGAAATGTGCGAGCGATCCAAATGACCATTGGCATGACGATTACAGGTCTCAACGCCTATAGATAGAGGTATCAATCAACGAAATCGGAGCACAATTGCAGATTTTCGATTTTTCTCGCTCTAAATTTGTGGGCTATAGTTCAGTTGATTTTCAATAAAATTGAATTTTCTGCGAAATGTGTAGAAATGTGCGAGCGATCCAAATGACCATTGGCATGACGATTACAGGTCTCAACGCCTATAGATAGAGGTATCAATCAACGAAATCGGAGCACAATTGCAGATTTTCGATTTTTCTGGCTCTAAATTTGTGGGCTATAGTTCAGTTGATTTTCAATAAAATTAAATTTTCTGCGAAATTAGTAGAAATGTGCGAGCGATCCAAATGACCATTGGCATGACGATTACAGGTCTCAACGCCTATAGATAGAGGTATTAATCAACGAAATCGGAGCACAATTGCAGATTTTAGATTTTTCTGGCTCTAAATTTGCGGGCTATAGTTCAGTTGATTTTCAATAAAATTGAATTTTCTATGAAATGTGTAGAAATGTGCGAGCGATCCGAATGACCATTGGCATGACGATTACAGGTCTCAACGCCTATTGATAGAGGTATCAATCAACGAAATCGGAGCACAATTGCAGATTTTCGATTTTTCTGGCTCTAAATTTGTGGGCTATAGTTCAGTTGATTTTCAATAAAATTAAATTTTCTGCGAAATGTGTAGAAATGTGCGAGCGATCCAAATGACCATTGACATGACGATTACAGGTCTCAACGCCTATAGATAGAGGTATCAATCAACGAAATCGGAGCACAATTCCAGATTTTCGATTTTTCTGGCTCTAAATTTGTGGGCTATAGTTCAGTTGATTTTCAATAAAATTGAATTTTCTGCGAAATGTGTAGAAATGTGCGAGCGATCCAAATGACCATTGACATGACGATTACAGGTCTCAACGCCTATAGATAGAGGTATCAATCAACGAAATCGGAGCACAATTGCAGATTTTCGATTTTTCTGGCTCTAAATTTGTGGGCTATAGTTCAGTTGATTTTCAATAAAATAAAATTTTCTGCGAAATTAGTAGAAATGTGCGAGCAATCCAAATGACCTTTGGCACGACGGTTACAGGTTTCAACGCCTATTGATAGGGGTATCAATCAACGAAATCGGAGCACAATTGCAGATTTTCGATTTTTCTGGCTCTGAATTTGTGGACTATAGTTCAGTTGATTTTCAATAAAATTGAATTTTCTG
The DNA here is from genome assembly GCA_963556165.1 of Tipula helvola. NCBI lineage: Eukaryota > Metazoa > Arthropoda > Insecta > Diptera > Tipulidae > Tipula > Tipula helvola. Next base: position 309,113,187 of record OY744481.1, read on the forward strand.
CGAAATGTGTAGAAATGTGCGAGCGATCCAACTGACCGTTGGCATGACGATTACTGGTTTCAACGCCTATAGATAGAGGTATCAATCAACGAAATCGGAGCACAATTGCAGATTTTCGATTTTTCTGGCTCTAAATTTGCGGGCTATAGTTCAGTTGATTTTCAATAAAATTGAATTTTCTATGAAATGTGTAGAAATGTGCGAGCAATACAAATGACCATTGGCATGACGATTACAGGTCTCAACGCCTATTGATAGGGGTATCAATCAACGAAATCGGAGCACAATTGCAGATTTTCGATTTTTCTGGCTCTGAATTTGTGGACTATAGTTCAGTTGATTTTCAATAAAATTGAATTTTCTATTAAATGTGTAGAAATGTGCGAGCGATCCAAATTACCGTTGGCATGACGATTACAGGTCTCAACGCCTATTGATAGAGGTATCAATCAACGAAATCGGAGCACAATTGCAGATTTTCGATTTTTCTGGCTATAAATTTCTGGGCTATAGTTCAGTTGATTTTCAATAAAATTGAATTTTCTATTAAATGTGTAGAAATGTGCGAGCGATCCAAATGACCGTTGGCATGACGATTACAGGTCTCAACGCCTATTGATAGAGGTATCAATCAACGAAATCGGAGCACAATTGCAGATTTTAGATTTTTCTGGCTCTAAATTTGTGGGCTATAGTTCAGTTGATTTTCAATAAAATTGAATTTTCTGCGAAATGTGTAGAAATGTGCGAGCAATACAAATGACTATTGGCATGACGATTACAGGTTTCAACGCCTATTGATAGTGGTATCAATCAACGAAATCGGAGCACAATTGCAGATTTTCGATTTTTCTGGCTCTAAATTTGTGGGCTATAGTTCAGTTGATTTTCAATAAAATTAAATTTTCTGCGAAATGTGTAGAAATGTGCGAGCGATCCGAATGACCATTGGCATGACGATTACAGGTCTCAACGCCTATTGATAGAGGTATCAATCAACGAAATCGGAGCACAATTGCAGATTTTCGATTTTTCTCGCTCTAAATTTGTGGGCTATAGTTCAGTTGATTTTCAATAAAATTGAATTTTCTGCGAAATGTGTAGAAATGTGCGAGCGATCCAAATGACCATTGGCATGACGATTACAGGTTTCAACGCCTATTGATAGGGGTATCAATCAACGAAATCGGAGCACAATTGCAGATTTTCGATTTTTCTCGCTCTAAATTTGTGGGCTATAGTTCAGTTGATTTTCAATAAAATTGAATTTTTTGCGAAATGTGTGGAAATGTGCGAGCGATCCAAATGACCGTTGGCATGACGATTACAGGTCTCAACGACTATAGATAGAGGTATCAATCAACGAAATCGGAGCACAATTGCAGATTTTCGATTTTTCTGGCTCTAAATTTGTGGGCTATAGTTCAATTGATTTTCAATAAAATTGAATTTTCTGCGAAATGTGTAGAAATGTGCGAGCGATCCAAATGACCATTGGCATGATGATTACAAGTTTCAACGCCTATTGATAGAGGTATCAATCAACCAAATCGGAGCACAATTGCAGATTTTCGATTTTTCTGGCTCTAAATTTGTGGGCTATAGTTCAGTTGATTTTCAATAAAATTGAATTTTCTATTAAATATGTAGAAATGTGCGAGCGATCCAAATGACCGTTGGCATGACGATTACAGGTCTCAACGCCTATTGATATAGGTATCAATCAACGAAATCGGAGCACAATTGCAGATTTTCGATTTTTCTGGCTCTAAATTTGTGGGCTATAGTTCAGTTGATTTTCAATTAAATTAAATTTTCTGCGAAATGTGTAGAAATGTGCGAGCGATCCAAATGACCATTGGCATGACGATTACAGGTTTCAACGCCTATTGATAGGGGTATCAATCAACGAAATCGGAGCACAATTGCAGATTTTCGATTTTTCTGGCTCTAAATTTGTGGGCTATAGTTCAGTTGATTTTCAATAAAATTGAATTTTTTGCGAAATGTGTAGAAATGTGCGAGCGATCCAAATGACCGTTGGCATGACGATTACAGGTCTCAACGCCTATAGATAGAGGTATCAATCAACGAAATCGGAGCACAATTGCAGATTTTCGATTTTTCTCGCTTTAAATTTGTGGGCTATAGTTCAGTTGATTTTCAATAAAATTGAATTTTTTGCGAAATGTGTGGAAATGTGCGAGCGATCCAAATGACCGTTGGCATGACGATTACAGGTCTCAACGCCTATTGATAGAGGTATCAATCAACGAAATCGGAGCACAATTGCAGATTTTCGATTTTTCTCGCTCTAAATTTGTGGGCTATAGTTCAGTTGATTTTCAATAAAATTGAATTTTTTGCGAAATGTGTAGAAATGTGCGAGCGATCCAAATGACCGTTGGCATGACGATTACAGGTCTCAACGACTATAGATAGAGGTATCAATCAACGAAATCGGAGCACAATTGCAGATTTTCGATTTTTCTGGCTCTAAATTTGTGGGCTATAGTTCAGTTGATTTTTAATAAAATTGAATTTTCTGCGAAATGTGTAGAAATGTGCGAGCGATCCAAATGACCATTGGCATGACGATTACAAGTTTCAACGCCTATTGATAGAGAGAATCAATCAACGAAATCGGAGCACAATTGCAGATTTTCGATTTTTCTGGCTCTAAATTTGTGGGCTATAGTTCAGTTGATTTTCAATAAAATTAAATTTTCTGCGAAATGTGTAGAAATGTGCGAGCGATCCAAATGACCATTGGCATGACGATTACAGGTCTCAACGCCTATTGATAGGGGTATCAATCAACGAAATCGGAGCACAATTGCAGATTTTCGATTTTTCTGGCTCTAAATTTGTGGGCTATAGTTCAGTTGATTTTCAATAAAATTGAATTTTCTATGAAATGTGTAGAAATGTGCGAGCGATCCAAATAACCGTTGGCATGACGATTACAGGTTTCAACGCCTATTGATAGAGGTATCAATCAACGAAATCGGAGCACAATTGCAGATTTTCGATTTTTCTCGCTCTAAATTTGTGGGCTATAGTTCAGTTGATTTTCAATAAAATTGAATTTTCTATTAAATGTGTAGAAATGTGCGAGCGATCCAAATGACCGTTGGCATGACGATTACAGGTCTGAACGCCTATTGATATAGGTATCAATCAACGAAATCGGAGAACAATTGCAGATTTTCGATTTTTCTGGCTCTAAATTTGTGGGCTATAGTTCAGTTGATTTTCAATAAAATTAAATTTTCTGCGAAATGTGTAGAAATGTGCGAGCGATCCGAATGACCATTGGCATGACGATTACAGGTCTCAACGCCTATTGATAGAGGTATCAATCAACGAAATCGGAGCACAATTGCAGATTTTCGATTTTTCTGGCTCTAAATTTGCGGGCTATAATTCAGTTGATTTTCAATAAAATTGAATTTTCTATGAAATGTGTAGAAATGTGCGAGCGATCCAAATGACCGTTGGCATGACGATTACTGGTCTCAACGCCTATAGATAGAGGTATCAATCAACGAAATCGGAGCACAATTGCAGATTTTCGATTTTTCTGGCTCTAAATTTGTGGGCTATAGTTCAGTTGATTTTCAATAAAATTGAATTTTCTGCGAAATGTGTAGAAATGTGCGAGCGATCCAAATGACCATTGGCATGACGATTACAGGTTTCAACGCCTATTGATAGAGGTATCAATCAACGAAATCGGAGCACAATTGCAGATTTTCGATTTTTCTGGCTCTAAATTTGCGGTCTATAGTTCAGTTGATTTTCAACAAAATTGAATTTTCTATGAAATGTGTAGAAATGTGCGAGCGATCCAAATGACCGTTGGCATGACGATTACAGGTTTCAACGCCTATTGATAGAGGTATCAATCAACGAAATCGGAGCACAATTGCAGATTTTCGATTTTTCTGGCTCTAAATTTGCGGTCTATAGTTCAGTTGATTTTCAACAAAATTGAATTTTCTATTAAATGTGTAGAAATGTGCGAGCGATCCAACTGACCGTTGGCATGACGATTACAGGTCTCAACGCCTATTGATAGTGGTATCAATCAACGAAATCGGAGCACAATTGCAGATTTTCGATTTTTCTGGCTCTAAATTTGTGGGCTATAGTTCAGTTGATTTTCAATAAAATTAAATTTTCTGCGAAATGTGTAGAAATGTGCGAGCGATCCGAATGACCATTGGCATGACGATTACAGGTCTCAACGCCTATTGATAGAGGTATCAATCAACGAAATCGGAGCACAATTGCAGATTTTCGATTTTTCTGGCTCTAAATTTGTGGGCTATAGTTCAGTTGATTTTCAATAAAATTGAATTTTCTATGAAATGTGTAGAAATGTTCGAGCGATCCAAATGACCGTTGGCATGACGATTACAGGTCTCAACGCCTATTGATATAGGTATCAATCAACGAAATCGGAGCACAATTGCAGATTTTCGATTTTTCTGGCTCTAAATTTGTGGGCTATAGTTCAGTTGATTTTCAATAAAATTGAATTTTCTGCGAAATGTGTAGAAATGTGCGAGCGATCCAAATGACCGTTGGCATGACGATTACAGGTCTCAACGCCTATTGATATAGGTATCAATCAACGAAATCGGAGCACAATTGCAGATTTTCGATTTTTCTGGCTCTAAATTTGTGGGCTATAGTTCAGTTGATTTTCAATAAAATTGAATTTTCTGCGAAATGTGTAGAAATGTGCGAGCGATCCAAATGACCATTGGCATGACGATTACAGGTCTCAACGCCTATTGATAGGGGTATCAATCAACGAAATCGGAGCACAATTCAGATTTTCGATTTTTCTGGCTCTAAATTTGCGGGCTATAGTTCAGTTGATTTTCAATAAAATTGAATTTTTTGCGAAATGTGTAGAAATGTGCGAGCGATCCAAATGACCATTGGCATGACGATTACAGGTCTCAACGCCTATTGATATAGGTATCAATCAACGAAATCGGAGCACAATTGCAGATTTTCGATTTTTCTGGCTCTAAATTTGTGGGCTATAGTTCAGTTGATTTTCAATTAAATTGAATTTTCTGCGAAATGTGTAGAAATGTGCGAGCGATCCAAATGACCATTGGCATGACGATTACAGGTTTCAACGCCTATTGATAGAGGTATCAATCAACGAAATCGGAGCACAATTGCAGATTTTCGATTTTTCTGGCTCTAAATTTGCGGTCTATAGTTCAGTTGATTTTCAATAAAATTGAATTTTTTGCGAAATGTGTAGAAATGTGCGAGCGATCCAAATGACCGTTGGCATGACGATTACAGGTCTCAACGACTATAGATAGAGGTATCAATCAACGAAATCGGAGCACAATTGCAGATTTTCGATTTTTCTGGCTCTAAATTTGTGGGCTATAGTTCAGTTGATTTTCAATAAAATTAAATTTTCTGCGAAATGTGTAGAAATGTGCGAGCGATCCAAATGACCATTGGCATGACGATTACAGGTGTCAACGCCTATTGATAGAGGTATCAATCAACGAAATCGGAGCACAATTGCAGATTTTCGGTTTTTCTGGCTCTAAATTTGTGGGCTATAGTTCAGTTGATTTTCAATAAAATTGAATTTTTTGCGAAATATGTAGAAATGTGCGAGCGATCCAAATGACCGTTGGCATGACGATTACAGGTCTCAACGCCTATTGATAGAGGTATCAATCAACGAAATCGGAGCACAATTGCAGATTTTCGATTTTTCTGGCTCTAAATTTGTGGGCTATAGTTCAGTTGATTTTCAATAAAATTGAATTTTTTGCGAAATATGTAGAAATGTGCGAGCGATCCAAATGACCGTTGGCATGACGATTACAGGTCTCAACGCCTATTGATAGAGGTATCAATCAACGAAATCGGAGCACAATTGCAGATTTTCGATTTTTCTGGCTCTAAATTTGTGGGCTATAGTTCAGTTGATTTTCAATAAAATTGAATTTTCTATTAAATGTGTAGAAATGTGCGAGCGATCCAAATAACCGTTGGCATGACGATTACAGGTTTCAACGCCTATTGATAGGGGTATCAATCAACGAAATCGGAGCACAATTGCAGATTTTCGATTTTTCTGGCTCTAAATTTGTGGGCTATAGTTCAGTTGATTTTCAATAAAATTGAATTTTTTGCGAAATGTGTAGAAATGTGCGAGCGATCCAAATGACCGTTGGCATGACGATTACAGGTCTCAACGCCTATTGATAGAGGTATCAATCAACGAAATCGGAGCACAATTGCAGATTTTCGATTTTTCTGGCTCTAAATTTGTGGGCTATAGTTCAGTTGATTTTCAATAAAATTGAATTTTCTATTAAATGTGTAGAAATGTGCGAGCGATCCAAATGACCGTTGGCATGACGATTACAGGTTTCAACGCCTATTGATAGGGGTATCAATCAACGAAATCGGAGCACAATTGCAGATTTTCGATTTTTCTGGCTCTAAATTTGTGGGCTATAGTTCAGTTGATTTTCAATAAAATTGAATTTTTTGCGAAATGTGTAGAAATGTGCGAGCGATCCAAATGACCGTTGGCATGACGATTACAGGTCTCAACGCCTATTGATAGAGGTATCAATCAACGAAATCGGAGCACAATTGCAGATTTTCGATTTTTCTGGCTCTAAATTTGTGGGCTATAGTTCAGTTGATTTTCAATAAAATTGAATTTTCTATTAAATGTGTAGAAATGTGCGAGCGATCCAAATAACCGTTGGCATGACGATTACAGGTTTCAACGCCTATTGATAGGGGTATCAATCAACGAAATCGGAGCACAATTGCAGATTTTCGATTTTTCTGGCTCTAAATTTGTGGGCTATAGTTCAGTTGATTTTCAATAAAATTGAATTTTTTGCGAAATGTGTAGAAATGTGCGAGCGATCCAAATGACCGTTGGCATGACGATTACAGGTCTCAACGCCTATTGATAGAGGTATCAATCAACGAAATCGGAGCACAATTGCAGATTTTCGATTTTTCTGGCTCTAAATTTGTGGGCTATAGTTCAGTTGATTTTCAATAAAATTGAATTTTCTATTAACTGTGTAGAAATGTGCGAGCGATCCAAATGACCGTTGGCATGACGATTACAGGTTTCAACGCCTATTGATAGGGGTATCAATCAACGAAATCGGAGCACAATTGCAGATTTTCGATTTTTCTGGCTCTAAATTTGTGGGCTATAGTTCAGTTGATTTTCAATAAAATTGAATTTTTTGCGAAATGTGTAGAAATGTGCGAGCGATCCAAATGACCGTTGGCATGACGATTACAGGTCTCAACGCCTATTGATAGAGGTATCAATCAACGAAATCGGAGCACAATTGCAGATTTTCGATTTTTCTCGCTCTAAATTTGTGGGCTATAGTTCAGTTGATTTTCAATAAAATTGAATTTTTTGCGAAATGTGTAGAAATGTGCGAGCGATCCAAATGACCGTTGGCATGACGATTACAGGTCTCAACGCCTATTGATAGAGGTATCAATCAACGAAATCGGAGCACAATTGCAGATTTTCGATTTTTCTCGCTTTAAATTTGTGGGCTATAGTTCAGTTGATTTTCAATAAAATTGAATTTTTTGCGAAATGTGTAGAAATGTGCGAGCGATCCAAATGACCGTTGGCATGACGATTACAGGTTTCAACGCCTATTGATAGAGGTATCAATCAACGAAATCGGAGCACAATTGCAGATTTTCGATTTTTCTGGCTCTAAATTTGTGGGCTATAGTTCAGTTGATTTTCAATAAAATTGAATTTTCTATTAAATGTGTAGAAATGTGCCAGCGATCCAAATGACCGTTGGCATGACGATTACAGGTTTCAACGCCTATTGATATAGGTATCAATCAACGAAATCGGAGCACAATTGCAGATTTTCGATTTTTCTGGCTCTAAATTTGTGGGCTATAGTTCAGTTGATTTTCAATAAAATTGAATTTTCTATGAAATGTGTAGAAATGTGCGAGCGATCCAAATGACCGTTGGCATGACGATTACTGGTCTCAACGCCTATTGATAGAGGTATCAATCAACGAAATCGGAGCACAATTGCAGATTTTCGATTTTTCTGGCTCTAAATTTGCGGTCTATAGTTCAGTTGATTTTCAACAAAATTGAATTTTCTATGAAATGTGTAGAAATGTGCGAGCGATCCAAATGACCGTTGGCATGACGATTACAGGTTTCAACGCCTATTGATAGAGGTATCAATCAACGAAATCGGAGCACAATTGCAGATTTTCGATTTTTCTGGCTCTAAATTTGCGGTCTATAGTTCAGTTGATTTTCAACAAAATTGAATTTTCTATTAAATGTGTAGAAATGTGCGAGCGATCCAACTGACCGTTGGCATGACGATTACAGGTCTCAACGCCTATTGATAGTGGTATCAATCAACGAAATCGGAGCACAATTGCAGATTTTCGATTTTTCTGGCTCTAAATTTGTGGGCTATAGTTCAGTTGATTTTCAATAAAATTAAATTTTCTGCGAAATGTGTAGAAATGTGCGAGCGATCCGAATGACCATTGGCATGACGATTACAGGTCTCAACGCCTATTGATAGAGGTATCAATCAACGAAATCGGAGCACAATTGCAGATTTTCGATTTTTCTGGCTCTAAATTTGTGGGCTATAGTTCAGTTGATTTTCAATAAAATTGAATTTTCTATGAAATGTGTAGAAATGTTCGAGCGATCCAAATGACCGTTGGCATGACGATTACTGGTCTCAACGCCTATAGATAGAGGTATCAATCAACGAAATCGGAGCACAATTGCAGATTTTCGATTTTTCTGGCTCTAAATTTGTGGGCTATAGTTCAGTTGATTTTCAATAAAATTGAATTTTCTGCGAAATGTGTAGAAATGTGCGAGCGATCCAAATGACCGTTGGCATGACGATTACAGGTCTCAACGCCTATTGATATAGGTATCAATCAACGAAATCGGAGCACAATTGCAGATTTTCGATTTTTCTGGCTCTAAATTTGTGGGCTATAGTTCAGTTGATTTTCAATAAAATTGAATTTTCTGCGAAATGTGTAGAAATGTGCGAGCGATCCAAATGACCATTGGCATGACGATTACAGGTCTCAACGCCTATTGATAGGGGTATCAATCAACGAAATCGGAGCACAATTCAGATTTTCGATTTTTCTGGCTCTAAATTTGCGGGCTATAGTTCAGTTGATTTTCAATAAAATTGAATTTTTTGCGAAATGTGTAGAAATGTGCGAGCGATCCAAATGACCATTGGCATGACGATTACAGGTCTCAACGCCTATTGATATAGGTATCAATCAACGAAATCGGAGCACAATTGCAGATTTTCGATTTTTCTGGCTCTAAATTTGTGGGCTATAGTTCAGTTGATTTTCAATTAAATTGAATTTTCTGCGAAATGTGTAGAAATGTGCGAGCGATCCAAATGACCATTGGCATGACGATTACAGGTTTCAACGCCTATTGATAGAGGTATCAATCAACGAAATCGGAGCACAATTGCAGATTTTCGATTTTTCTGGCTCTAAATTTGCGGTCTATAGTTCAGTTGATTTTCAATAAAATTGAATTTTTTGCGAAATGTGTAGAAATGTGCGAGCGATCCAAATGACCGTTGGCATGACGATTACAGGTCTCAACGACTATAGATAGAGGTATCAATCAACGAAATCGGAGCACAATTGCAGATTTTCGATTTTTCTGGCTCTAAATTTGTGGGCTATAGTTCAGTTGATTTTCAATAAAATTAAATTTTCTGCGAAATGTGTAGAAATGTGCGAGCGATCCAAATGACCATTGGCATGACGATTACAGGTGTCAACGCCTATTGATAGAGGTATCAATCAACGAAATCGGAGCACAATTGCAGATTTTCGGTTTTTCTGGCTCTAAATTTGTGGGCTATAGTTCAGTTGATTTTCAATAAAATTGAATTTTTTGCGAAATATGTAGAAATGTGCGAGCGATCCAAATGACCGTTGGCATGACGATTACAGGTCTCAACGCCTATTGATAGAGGTATCAATCAACGAAATCGGAGCACAATTGCAGATTTTCGATTTTTCTGGCTCTAAATTTGTGGGCTATAGTTCAGTTGATTTTCAATAAAATTGAATTTTTTGCGAAATATGTAGAAATGTGCGAGCGATCCAAATGACCGTTGGCATGACGATTACAGGTCTCAACGCCTATTGATAGAGGTATCAATCAACGAAATCGGAGCACAATTGCAGATTTTCGATTTTTCTGGCTCTAAATTTGTGGGCTATAGTTCAGTTGATTTTCAATAAAATTGAATTTTCTATTAAATGTGTAGAAATGTGCGAGCGATCCAAATAACCGTTGGCATGACGATTACAGGTTTCAACGCCTATTGATAGGGGTATCAATCAACGAAATCGGAGCACAATTGCAGATTTTCGATTTTTCTGGCTCTAAATTTGTGGGCTATAGTTCAGTTGATTTTCAATAAAATTGAATTTTTTGCGAAATGTGTAGAAATGTGCGAGCGATCCAAATGACCGTTGGCATGACGATTACAGGTCTCAACGCCTATTGATAGAGGTATCAATCAACGAAATCGGAGCACAATTGCAGATTTTCGATTTTTCTGGCTCTAAATTTGTGGGCTATAGTTCAGTTGATTTTCAATAAAATTGAATTTTCTATTAAATGTGTAGAAATGTGCGAGCGATCCAAATGACCGTTGGCATGACGATTACAGGTTTCAACGCCTATTGATAGGGGTATCAATCAACGAAATCGGAGCACAATTGCAGATTTTCGATTTTTCTGGCTCTAAATTTGTGGGCTATAGTTCAGTTGATTTTCAATAAAATTGAATTTTTTGCGAAATGTGTAGAAATGTGCGAGCGATCCAAATGACCGTTGGCATGACGATTACAGGTCTCAACGCCTATTGATAGAGGTATCAATCAACGAAATCGGAGCACAATTGCAGATTTTCGATTTTTCTGGCTCTAAATTTGTGGGCTATAGTTCAGTTGATTTTCAATAAAATTGAATTTTCTATTAAATGTGTAGAAATGTGCGAGCGATCCAAATAACCGTTGGCATGACGATTACAGGTTTCAACGCCTATTGATAGGGGTATCAATCAACGAAATCGGAGCACAATTGCAGATTTTCGATTTTTCTGGCTCTAAATTTGTGGGCTATAGTTCAGTTGATTTTCAATAAAATTGAATTTTTTGCGAAATGTGTAGAAATGTGCGAGCGATCCAAATGACCGTTGGCATGACGATTACAGGTCTCAACGCCTATTGATAGAGGTATCAATCAACGAAATCGGAGCACAATTGCAGATTTTCGATTTTTCTGGCTCTAAATTTGTGGGCTATAGTTCAGTTGATTTTCAATAAAATTGAATTTTCTATTAAATGTGTAGAAATGTGCGAGCGATCCAAATGACCGTTGGCATGACGATTACAGGTTTCAACGCCTATTGATAGGGGTATCAATCAACGAAATCGGAGCACAATTGCAGATTTTCGATTTTTCTGGCTCTAAATTTGTGGGCTATAGTTCAGTTGATTTTCAATAAAATTGAATTTTTTGCGAAATGTGTAGAAATGTGCGAGCGATCCAAATGACCGTTGGCATGACGATTACAGGTCTCAACGCCTATTGATAGAGGTATCAATCAACGAAATCGGAGCACAATTGCAGATTTTCGATTTTTCTCGCTCTAAATTTGTGGGCTATAGTTCAGTTGATTTTCAATAAAATTGAATTTTTTGCGAAATGTGTAGAAATGTGCGAGCGATCCAAATGACCGTTGGCATGACGATTACAGGTCTCAACGCCTATTGATAGAGGTATCAATCAACGAAATCGGAGCACAATTGCAGATTTTCGATTTTTCTCGCTTTAAATTTGTGGGCTATAGTTCAGTTGATTTTCAATAAAATTGAATTTTTTGCGAAATGTGTAGAAATGTGCGAGCGATCCAAATGACCGTTGGCATGACGATTACAGGTTTCAACGCCTATTGATAGGGGTATCAATCAACGAAATCGGAGCACAATTCAGATTTTCGATTTTTCTGGCTCTAAATTTGCGGGCTATAGTTCAGTTGATTTTCAATAAAATTGAATTTTTTGCGAAATGTGTAGAAATGTGCGAGCGATCCAAATGACCATTGGCATGACGATTACAGGTCTCAACGCCTATTGATATAGGTATCAATCAACGAAATCGGAGCACAATTGCAGATTTTCGATTTTTCTGGCTCTAAATTTGTGGGCTATAGTTCAGTTGATTTTCAATTAAATTGAATTTTCTGCGAAATGTGTAGAAATGTGCGAGCGATCCAAATGACCATTGGCATGACGATTACAGGTTTCAACGCCTATTGATAGAGGTATCAATCAACGAAATCGGAGCACAATTGCAGATTTTCGATTTTTCTGGCTCTAAATTTGCGGTCTATAGTTCAGTTGATTTTCAATAAAATTGAATTTTTTGCGAAATGTGTAGAAATGTGCGAGCGATCCAAATGACCGTTGGCATGACGATTACAGGTCTCAACGACTATAGATAGAGGTATCAATCAACGAAATCGGAGCACAATTGCAGATTTTCGATTTTTCTGGCTCTAAATTTGTGGGCTATAGTTCAGTTGATTTTCAATAAAATTAAATTTTCTGCGAAATGTGTAGAAATGTGCGAGCGATCCAAATGACCATTGGCATGACGATTACAGGTGTCAACGCCTATTGATAGAGGTATCAATCAACGAAATCGGAGCACAATTGCAGATTTTCGGTTTTTCTGGCTCTAAATTTGTGGGCTATAGTTCAGTTGATTTTCAATAAAATTGAATTTTTTGCGAAATATGTAGAAATGTGCGAGCGATCCAAATGACCGTTGGCATGACGATTACAGGTCTCAACGCCTATTGATAGAGGTATCAATCAACGAAATCGGAGCACAATTGCAGATTTTCGATTTTTCTGGCTCTAAATTTGTGGGCTATAGTTCAGTTGATTTTCAATAAAATTGAATTTTTTGCGAAATATGTAGAAATGTGCGAGCGATCCAAATGACCGTTGGCATGACGATTACAGGTCTCAACGCCTATTGATAGAGGTATCAATCAACGAAATCGGAGCACAATTGCAGATTTTCGATTTTTCTGGCTCTAAATTTGTGGGCTATAGTTCAGTTGATTTTCAATAAAATTGAATTTTCTATTAAATGTGTAGAAATGTGCGAGCGATCCAAATAACCGTTGGCATGACGATTACAGGTTTCAACGCCTATTGATAGGGGTATCAATCAACGAAATCGGAGCACAATTGCAGATTTTCGATTTTTCTGGCTCTAAATTTGTGGGCTATAGTTCAGTTGATTTTCAATAAAATTGAATTTTTTGCGAAATGTGTAGAAATGTGCGAGCGATCCAAATGACCGTTGGCATGACGATTACAGGTCTCAACGCCTATTGATAGAGGTATCAATCAACGAAATCGGAGCACAATTGCAGATTTTCGATTTTTCTGGCTCTAAATTTGTGGGCTATAGTTCAGTTGATTTTCAATAAAATTGAATTTTCTATTAAATGTGTAGAAATGTGCGAGCGATCCAAATGACCGTTGGCATGACGATTACAGGTTTCAACGCCTATTGATAGGGGTATCAATCAACGAAATCGGAGCACAATTGCAGATTTTCGATTTTTCTGGCTCTAAATTTGTGGGCTATAGTTCAGTTGATTTTCAATAAAATTGAATTTTTTGCGAAATGTGTAGAAATGTGCGAGCGATCCAAATGACCGTTGGCATGACGATTACAGGTCTCAACGCCTATTGATAGAGGTATCAATCAACGAAATCGGAGCACAATTGCAGATTTTCGATTTTTCTGGCTCTAAATTTGTGGGCTATAGTTCAGTTGATTTTCAATAAAATTGAATTTTCTGCGAAATGTGTAGAAATGTGCGAGCGATCCAAATGACCGTTGGCATGACGATTACAGGTTTCAACGCCTATTGATAGAGGTATCAATCAACGAAATCGGAGCACAATTGCAGATTTTCGATTTTTCTGGCTCTAAATTTGTGGGCTATAGTTCAGTTGATTTTCAATAAAATTGAATTTTCTGCGAAATGTGTAGAAATGTGCGAGCGATCCAAATGACCGTTGGCATGACGATTACAGGTCTCAACGCCTATTGATAGAGGTATCAATCAACGAAATCGGAGCACAATTGCAGATTTTCGATTTTTCTGGCTCTAAATTTGTGGGCTATAGTTCAGTTGATTTTCAATAAAATTGAATTTTCTAAAATGTGTAGAAATGTGCGAGCGATCCAAATGACCATTGGCATGACGATTACAGGTTTCAACGCCTATTGATAGAGGTATCAATCAACGAAATCGGAGCACAATTGCAGATTTTCGATTTTTCTGGCTCTAAATTTGTGGGCTATAGTTCAGTTGATTTTCAATAAAATTGAATTTTCTGCGAAATGTGTAGAAATGTGTGAGCGATCCAAATGACCGTTGGCATGACGATTACAGGTCTCAACGCCTATTGATAGAGGTATCAATCAACGAAATCGGAGCACAATTGCAGATTTTCGATTTTTCTGGCTCTAAATTTGTGGGCTATAGTTCAGTTGATTTTCAATAAAATTGAATTTTCTGCGAAATGTGTAGAAATGTGCGAGCGATCCAAATGACCGTTGGCATGACGATTACAGGTCTCAACGCCTATTGATAGAGGTATCAATCAACGAAATCGGAGCACAATTGCAGATTTTCGATTTTTCTGGCTCTAAATTTGTGGGCTATAGTTCAGTTGATTTTCAATAAAATTGAATTTTCTGCGAAATGTGTAGAAATGTGCGAGCGATCCAAATGACCATTGGCATGACGATTACAGGTTTCAACGCCTATTGATAGAGGTATCAATCAACGAAATCGGAGCACAATTGCAGATTTTCGATTTTTCTGGCTCTAAATTTGTGGGCTATAGTTCAGTTGATTTTCAATAAAATTGAATTTTCTGCGAAATGTGTAGAAATGTGCGAGCGATCCAAATGACCGTTGGCATGACGATTACAGGTTTCAACGCCTATTGATAGAGGTATCAATCAACGAAATCGGAGCACAATTGCAGATTTTCGATTTTTCTGGCTCTAAATTTGTGGGCTATAGTTCAGTTGATTTTCAATAAAATTGAATTTTCTGCGAAATGTGTAGAAATGTGTGAGCGATCCAAATGACCGTTGGCATGACGATTACAGGTTTCAACGCCTATTGATAGAGGTATCAATCAACGAAATCGGAGCACAATTGCAGATTTTCGATTTTTCTGGCTCTAAATTTGTGGGCTATAGTTCAGTCGATTTTCAATAAAATTGAATTTTCTGCGAAATGTGTAGAAATGTGCGAGCGATCCAAATGACCGTTGGCATGACGATTACAGGTCTCAACGCCTATTGATAGAGGTATCAATCAACGAAATCGGAGCACAATTGCAGATTTTCGATTTTTCTGGCTCTAAATTTGTGGGCTATAGTTCAGTTGATTTTCAATAAACATTGAATTTTC